>BQNB010045122.1:0-32776 GCA_026074375.1 Tanacetum coccineum
CGAATATAACATTTATGAATAAATTTGAGCTTTTCGAGCTGAGCTCGAGCCTTATTCGTATATTCTCGAGCCGAGCTCAAGCTTTGATAATTAAGGCTTGTCAAGCTATCAAGCTGAGCTCGAGCCTTATTCGTATATTCTCGAGCCGAGCTCAAGCTTTGATAATTAAGGCTTGTCAAGCTATCAAGCTGAGCTCGAGCCTAACTTGTGACTTTCAAGCCGAGCTCAAGCCCTGTCAAGCTCGAGCTCGGCTTGGCTTGATTGCAGCCCTAGCTGGAGCGGACTGCCACCTTTTCAATATCAACGATCTCAGAATGAGAAAGCCGATAAAAGTGTGTTGAACTCCGTGAGAAATGAAACAAAAATCTTTTAAGAGATCCTGAGTGGCTAGGGAGGGCTATGCATTGCATCACTGGGTCCATGATGTCAGTCTTCAATATCAGAATCATCTTTGTGATTACCAATAGATTATGTATTGACCCGGTTTCTGCCTAGGGTTGTATGGAGGGCTTCTTTCTTTTCACCCTTTATCCTTACAATTCTTTTTCATTCTTCAACCCCTTCAGTGCTTACCGAGAGTTCATGACTAGTACCTTGTTGGGTTTGTTCTAGTACTAGCTCCATCTCAGTCGGTACTATTCCCTTTCTCACTTTACTCATTTTTTCAATCATACCTAGGACTTCTACTCTATCTAATGGAGTGTTCCTGGGTAGATCCCTCCGGTTCTGGCTGGATCATAGAACGAGTAAACCTAACCTTAACTACCTTATAACTCCTTGAGAAATAACAGTTGGTCGATCTTTAGGGTATTGCCATAAGGATCCATAAAACCATTTGATAAAAATCAATCAACGTATTTGAGAAATCATTTAAGACACATTGAGAGTTTCCAGAATTACCAAAAAGCTCCCCCTACACATATGCACCATATTATGAAAGTGTTTTGCACATGCGAGGATTGAGAACGCACTTATAGATTGAAGATCGTATCCATTATTAATCCGTATTGATCACATTTTTTTAAGCCGAAACAAAAAGACAAAAATTACTTTGAAAAACTATGATTTAAGCCAAATAAGCTACGAACTTAGGTATAAAATGAGCTAGGAGAAAAGAGCACACACGAGTATAAGTGTTCCATAATACATAAGCTTCAATCAAAGAAAGTCGTGGGCTTTATGCTTAACACAAAGCTCAAAATAAGCACACAATCACAACACAACCTTGAGCTCTGATACCATATGTTAACTTATCACTTCACAATCACACACATAATTTACTTGAGGTTTAGAGAGAGGAAAGTTTAGAGAGAGAAGTAAACAAAAACAAAATGGTTGAACATTAAGAAAAGAGCAACACCCTCTACACAAGGAGGAGAGGGCTTATATAGTAACAAACATGGGCCGACCTAGGGTTTAAGTGAGCTTCCTAGGCCGGGCTTGATATCTAACGGGCTTTAAAGCCCGTAACTAAGGCCCGTTTAGTTTCTAGAATTCCCGTGAGCATACACTAGACAAATACAAGGTTCGGGAATCTTAATGACCATCACTTCATATAGTATTGGGTCTAACATGTTTATTTATACACTTTAATAAGTAAACTTTTAAACAATTAATTTATATATACTTTTATAAATTAATCTACACTTGTATAATGTATATACCTCCATTCTCACATGTCTTTTACATAAATATAACACATGAACAAGTATTTCAAACCATGATCAAGTGTAAAAATCTATTTTACACCTTAATATATTTCCTAGATGGTGATTTGCTACATAGTCATTATATACACATAATATCACAAATGTAAAAAGTGTAGGGATTTTAGATGACCTTAAGATGAAGTATGATGAAGAGTAATAAGTTCTATACCCTAGTTTAGAATCAAAACCCAAGCTTCCAAGACTAGAAAACTCTAACTTTCCAAGAAACCCCAATCTTAAACTTTCTTGATTAAACCCTTGTAAATGCTAAACCAAACCTTCAATACACCTTAGAATATCTTAGGTATGATACTAGAATACTTGAATACTTGGTAATAAAAATTGTATGGATTATTTAGGGGTGTTGTTTTGAGCCGTGGGCTAGGGAGAGCCAAAGAGAGAGTTTTTGTATTGGTTTTTGTTGAAGGAATGCATGTGTGTGTTATCTACAAGTCTTGCAATCTTATATATACATAAGGCTAGTCCAAGTTGCTAGTTGAAGACCAAGACCACGAGAAAAACAAGGGGAGTACAACAAGGAAGTCTTTGGTCAAAAACACTAGTCATGGCTAGGTTTTAATGAGTCCTAAGTTGTACAAGTCTTTAGTTGGTACATTGTGTGATCTTGGTCCCCTAGGGAGTCCATAGGTTCCAAAATTTAGGGGGGAATGAACTAGGAAAAGTCTTGACATTTTATGTAATAATTCTAGTGATACTTGAAGTTTTAGGAATTGTAGGTTAAGTGTAAAGAGTATACTTGTAAAGTGTATGTCCTAGTTGGGTTCTTATATACATAATTCCGCTACAATGAATAACATGGGTGAAGTTTTATAAAACTTTAGGTATTGGGTATAATAATGGGTATTTGTTGAAGCGTAGATAAGTTTTGGTGGTTCCGTGAATGCCTAGATGCATTTTATCGTGAAACGTAAACACTTTACGTAACCAATAAAAATAAAATGTGCAAAGTTAATAATTATCTTCCAAATAATTATCTAACACTTGATTGACGTAAACTTTTATTTGTTTGATGCCCGTTTACGTTGAATGATAATTTTTATCTTACGCGATTTAACTTAACGATTAAAATTAAAAGCAACGCGTACAAGAGTAAAAATAAATAGTGAAATAAATGACATCATAAAATGACCTGAAAACACGGGGTGTTATAGTCTTCCCCCGTTAAATGAGCTTAAAACGTGGAACATGACGACGGTGCGGTCTTTATGAAGAGATGCGAATACTTCTTTTGAAATTGGTCTTCACATTCCCATGTGAACTCAGGACCTCTTCTAGAGTTCCACCGAACCTTAATGATTGGAATACGACTTTGTTTCAATCGTTTAACTTCACGATCCATGATCTCTACTGGTTCCTCGACAAAATGAAGCTTGTCATCAATATGGAGTCCATCTAACGGAACGGCTAATGGTTCGTCGGCATAGCACTTCTTCAAGTTGGATACATGAAACGTATTGTGAACCCTGCTCAGCTCTTGAGGAAGCTCAAGCTTGTAAGCAACGGCTCCAACCTTAGCCAACACCTTGAAAGGTCCAACATATCTGGGGTTTAGCTTCCCCCGTTTTTCAAAGTGTACTACTCCTTTCTAAGGCGAAACCTTAAGCATAACTCTATCTCTAACTTGAAATTCCATTGGCTTATGCTTTAAATCGGCGTGACTCTTTTGTCGATCACGAGCGGATTGAATTCGTTGCTTGATCTGAATGACCTTCTTGGTTGTCTCTTGAACTATTTCTGGACTAGTGAGTTGAACTTCTACAACCTCGGCCCAACAAACAGGTGAACGACACTTTTGACCGTAAAGTGCCTCAAATGGTGCGGCTTTGATGCTAGCGTGATAACTATTGTTATATGAAAACTCAACTAATGGCAAATATTTAACCTAACCATTCCCAAAGTCGATCACGCAAGCACGTAGCATATCCTTGAGAGTTTGGATAGTCCTCTCGCTTTGTCCGTCAGTTTGCGGATGGTATGCAGTACTCATATCCAAATTCATAGCCAATGCCTTCTGAAGTGACCTCCAGAAATTTGACGCGAACCTAGGGTCACGATCACAAATGATTGAGATAGGTATTCTATGCCTCGTGACTACCTCTTCCAGGTACATTCTTTCCAATCTTTCCGTAGGATTAGTTTCCCTTATTGGTACGAAGATTGCAGATTTAGTAAGTCGGTCAACAATCACCCAAATGGTGTCATAACCTTATGACGACTTAGGAAGCTTCATGATAAAATTCATAGTGATATTATCCAATTTCCATTGAGGTATCTCGGGTTACACCAACAAACCCGATGGCCTTTGGTGTTCAGCCTTGACCTTAGCACATGTCAAATAGTTTCTAACATAGGTAGCGATGTCGGCCTTCATATTAGGCCACCAATATAGCTTCTTCATGTCCTGATACATCTTGTCAGAACCCGGATGGATAGAGTATTTTGACTTGTGAGACTCGTGCATGATCACAATCCTTAAATCACCATAACATGGTAACCAACTCCTGCCATTTAAGCATAGAGTTCTGTCAGCGCAGGGTTCCTACTTTTCCTTCGGTATATCCTTCCTAATCATACCTCCTACGTCTTCCTTTTTGAAGTTCTCTGGTTTATGTGCTTCCATTTTTGAGCTTCCAAATTTTTTTTGGGAGATTCAAACCAATAGTCATGAATAAGGCTCGAACCCGTAATGGCTTATTCCGTTCTTTACAGCTTAAGGCATCGGCCACTACGTTTGCTTTCCCTGGGTGATAACGGATTTCATAATCGTAATCACTGAGCAACTCTAACCAACGACGTTGCCTCATGTTCAGCTCATTTTGATCAAGAATGTGTTGTAAACTCTTGTGATCTGTGAACACCGTACACTTGGTTTCGTACAAATAGTGTCTCTAAAATTTTAAAGCAAACACTACCGATCCAAGTTCCAAATCATGAGTCGTATAATTTTTCTCATGAATTTTCAATTGGCGTGATGCATAAGCAATTACCTTCTCCCTTTGCATTAATACATCACCCAATCATTTATGCGAAGCATCATAATAGACCACAAAATCCTCGCTTCCTTTAGGTAGAGCCAGAATTGGCGCACTACACCACTTCTTCTTTATTAACTAGAAGGCGGCTTCCTCCTTGTCACCCCAATCAAACTTAACTCCTTTTTGAGTAAGCTTGGTCATTGACTTGGAGATCTTTGAAAATCCTTTAATTAATCTTCGGTAATATCCAGCAAGACCTAAAAATTAATGAATCTCCGTTGGTGTTTTAGGAGATGCCCAATCTTTTATGGATTCGATCTTGGCGGGATCCACGTGAATGCCTTGACTATCAATCACGTGACCAAGAAATTATACCTTGGGAATCCAAAATTCACATTTAGAGAATTTAGCATACAACTCCTCTTTCTTAAGTAATTCCAGAATTGCCTTAAGATGTTCTTCATGTTCCTTCTTGTTCCTTGAATAGATGAGGATATCATCAATAAAGACAATCACAAACTTATCCAAGTATGGCTTGCACACCTAATTCATGAGATCCATAAATACCGCCGGTGCATTCGTCAAACCAAATGGCATAACTTGGAACTCGTAATGACCATATCAAGTTCTGAATGCCGTCTTCGGAATATCTTCTTCATGTACTCGAAGCTGGTGATAACCTGATTGCATGTCTATCTTCGAATTAATGTTGGATCCTTATAGTTGCACAAATAAATCATCGATCCTTGGGAGTGGATAACGATTCTTCACCGTTAGCTTGTTCTCTTGGTAGTCGATGCACATTTAAAATGATCCATCCTTCTTCTTGACAAACAAGACCGGAGCTCCCTAAGGTGAGGAACTTAGCCTTATTAAGCCTTTGTCAAAAAGATCCTGGAGTTGATCCGACAATTCCTTCATTTCAGATGGAGCTAATCGGTAAGGTGCCCGTGCTACAGGTGCAACGCCAGGTATCAGATCAATCTGAAATTCCACTTGTCGAGTCTGAGGAAGACCCGACAAGTCCTCGAGAAATAATTCAGGAAAATCTCGAACGATCGGTACGTCCTCAAGTCGCTTCCCCTCCGACTTATCTTCAGTCTTCTTTGTAGGAGCATGTGCCAAAAAGACATGACGTCCTTTCAACATGTACTTCTGCGTTTTAGTGCATGAGTTGATGTTCAAACGAGTCTCGTTTCCCCGGTCATTTTCGTCACCACGAACAATCAACATTTCATTTCCCCAGGGAATACGAACAATTTTCTTGGCACAAACAATGGCAGCTTGGTAATTTGCCAACCAATCCATACCAATTATGACGTCGAAACTACTAAGTTCTACGGGCATTAAGTTTATGTTGAATGGGTGATTTAAGAGGTTTAATGTATAACCTCGAATGATAGCGTTTAACTCAATTATTCTCTCGTCGGCTAGTTCAACATTATAATAATGATCTAAGGTAGGTGTTGTGATATCAATTTGGGAGCTAAATGCAGTAGACACAAAACTCCTATCGGCACCAGTATCAAATAAGATAGAAGCATAGTGGTTATTTAGAAGGAACGTACCCGTAACAATGTTGGAGTTTAAGTTTATCCCTGCATTGCCTATCACATACACTTTTGCTAGAGCATTGCCATTTCTAGTTGGGTTGCCTCGGTTGTTGTTCTTTAATTTTGGACACTCCTTCTTGAAATGTCCCTGGGCTCCGCACTCAAAGCAAGTAGATTTTTGACCTGCCACAACACCTCTTTGGTTGTTAGCAATATTGCCATTTGTAGGACTTCTACAGTCACGGGCCAGATGGCCAACTTTGTTGCACTTATGGCATTTGGGAGCACATTGTCCATCATGGTGATAGTTGCATTTGGAGCACAGAGGTTTAGATCCTCCGTAAGGTTTCTTCTCACCAGACCCAGCAGTGTAAGCCCTGCCAGTGTCTTGCCTATTGTTTTGTTGTTGTTGGTTCTGATTGTTCCTTGAAGTGTCATCAAACTTCCTTTTATTCTTAGTCTAACGTTCAGCAAAAGTACGGATCTTCTTATCCATCAGCTCAGTTGCAAACTCAATTGCATCTTGCATTGTATTTGGCTTAGACGCCATTACACTTCCATGTATCATGTCAGGAAGACCACCGACATACTTTTCAATCTTATCAGACTCTTCAGGAAACATCCTCCCGCACAACAAAGCCAACTCCTGAAAGCGTTGGGTATAACTTTCCAATTCAGTACCCTTCACCTTCAACTCCTAGATCTCCATTTCCAATTTCTTGATCTCATTTCGAGGACAGTACTTAGCAGTTATCATTTTCATAAGTGTGTTCCAAGGCACGCTGTAAGCGGCATCCTGACCAACTATCTTGACATGGGATTTCCACCATGTTAAGGCAACACCATGAAGGGTGCAAGTAGCAAACTTACCTTGGTTCTTGACTACACAGTTACTGATATTGAAGACAATCTTCATTTTTTCAAACCATTGAGTTAGACCAACAACTCTGATGCGGTCGTCGTTAAACTTCAACAAGAAGTTTTACAACTCCCTAGGCAGAGCACCTAATCGTTGTAGTATTAGTATATGCAAGACTCGGGGGGTTGTTATTGTTCACTCGAGGAATAGGTTGGGAAGGCTTGATCACGGTCTAACAGAATTCTAAAGGTTGAGGGAAGATTCTTTTTGTATTTTTGTATTTTATGGAAAGTAAGTAAATCATATATTGGAGAGGTTGGTTTGGTTTTAACTAATAAACTAAATATAATCTAAACTAGTGGTGATAACAATAAGATAAAAGACTGTGTTTATTTCATCATGTATTACTCCCTAGATTGCTTCTCCTAGTGCTGTTGCCTTGTTACACTTGTGATGATCTGTGTAATTATTTCCTAAGTCATGAACGAATTACACAAACCCGCCGTCTACTTAGCATGCCGTTAGAGCAACGCACAAGCAAGGTAGTATGAAGACTATTACAAGGCCCCTAAGGGTACACTAAGTGCATGTGAAATATATTAAAAGTGGATCAACCATATTAGGGGGGAAGGTAGTATGAAGACTGTTACCCGATGGTATCCTTTCTACATAATCATGTTTCTCTAGACATATCAACAGCGATACAGACAAAAGCTGGTTTTCTAAGGCCTAACATGCACATCCATCACAAGAAGCAACACCACCAAGATCTATATTCTAGGTTTCATACAATCATAAATAAACACAATAGGAGGCTTAGCCTAGCATGTTAATAAAGCAAGAACATAGATGAATCAAACAACACATAGACATAATGAATGATTAAATAAACCTTACTTGATTAATACATGAGTTGGAGGAAGTACAATAGGGTTTTTAGGCTCTAAATTCGTCCCTAACAGCTGCTAAACGAATTAGGATTCGTACCCTCTTTTTATTCTAAAGTTACACACTCAAAACCCTATATTCGGGTTTGTATATATAGGAAAATCACTGTGATGGCGTCGCATTTTAATCGTGATGCCGTCGTGAAAGAGAATATTCTAGATAATGGGCTGGGTCGTGTGCTCTGACGCCGTCTTGGAATCTCGTGACACCGTCTTGATCATCGTTGTGATGGCGTCACGTTGTATTTGTGACGCCGTCTCCAGCCACTATAGAGAAATTCTTGAGCCATGTTGGTGTATGTCACACCCCCAAATTCACTGCAATGGAAGACTAGATTTGGGATGGTGACTTCATGGCGTGAAGAGGACTTGTTACCCGAGACAGACCTCTACATGCCAATATACCAATGCAGACTCCCTACATATTCCGTAAGATAGAACACCTGAGAAAAACATTGCTAAAAAAAGAAAATGGATGAAATGACTTACAATTGTTGATCTTTAAGATGTTGTTGACGTGATTTTATTTGTTGCTTTTATCTTCAATTAGTGTTTTAACGGGTTGATTTATAGTTTTTGGGTGGTTTGAGTCATGTTCGTCACTTGCAGATATGAAAGGGGGTGTTTGTTTTTGTGTTTTGAAATTTTTTAGTTAAGTGTGCAATTTTTGGAGTCTGCTGATGGCGGTCCCATAACGCCTGGCGGTCCCAAATATATTGGGGGGCCGCCTATGGTATGGGGGCCGCCCTTAGTGAAGGGTTTTGGACTCAATTTTTGAGTAAAAATTTTCGAAGAGGGTGACATATTTTGTTAAATCGTTTAAGCCTATCTAGGATATAGATTTGTCCAAATATAAATGAATACGGAATTAGCACAGCGGAAATAATCAAAGACAAAATGATATTAAACAAGGGTTTTATCATTTAAACGTTTCATCCAGCCCTAAATCTATATGACTGTGTAGATCCGCGATACCTACCAGATAACAAGTAATCAAGTAACCTTGGATCATGAGGCAACAAACACCACTGGACGTCAACAGTGATCCAGTGAACACACTCATATCCATACCACGCCTCTAGTAGAGACACTTTTGCTGTCACTAAACTGTCACAAAATTGCATTCTCCTTGACAATATCAACGAGCAATATTAACAACCCTGCTAGCAGTATTAACTGCCTTGAACGAGCAGTAGAAAGTAATATAACAAAGAATAAACCTGTTGTTGACGCCATCTTGTACTTCAAGCTGCTAATAAAATCTTCTTTCCTTCTTTTCTTCTAAGCTCATCACCAAAACCTTGTTGACCCTAGATCAAGAGCCCCATTGCTCTGATACCACTTGTTGATCCTAACTAGATCTTGCAAACCTTGTTAAAGGGTTAGTTGTATTGAATAGATTCAAGACAACTATGCTAGAAACTTTGTTGATACTAAGAGTATGCGTAATCTACTCTTTAGTACTTAGAAGAATATCAATGTAATAGTAAACTGTGATGCAGTAGAATGAATGAACAATGAATATAACCAAAAAGCTTCAATATTATTATGATGAATAATACGAGTACTCTGTCTAGTACTAGGGTTTACAACCTTGAAGCTATAAATACAAGGAAAGACTGATTGATGTGTTATACTAAACCATAACCTAGGATCTCCTTTTATACACCAAGGAGTCCTTTACAAGATAACTACAAATCTTCTAAACTTCTATAAGATATCAACATATCTTCTAACTATATAGGATATACATTGAATCAGTCCATACATACCACAAAACACTCTTTTATCTCTTCAACAGTTGTAATCTTCATGCAGCAGTATAAAGTCCTCCAACAGTATTAAGTTTAGTACTAGCAGTACTAACTTTCTTCTGGCAGTACTAACCAGTTATTACTGGTAGTTATAATCTGAGCAGTACTAAGTTGATTCAGTAGTATTAACTTTGTAGAGGCCCTTAATTCCCAACACATTTTAATTTGAATTTCGCGAATTAAAAATGCTTAAAGTACTTCGGATGAACCATTCAAGTTGTAACGACACGGAATGGAACACAGACTAGAATTGAGACAGAAGAAGGAGAAGCGGACTAATATAATTTATGGAATGTGTTCCATCATTCCTAAACCAAGACGTAGATAGTTAAACGATTCATGTTTTAGGGGTTTCGTAAGAATGTCGGCGATGTTGTCGACGGACGGCACTTTTTCGATTGAGATATATCCTTTCTAGATATTATCACGAAGAAAGTGGTGACGAATTTCTATGTGTTTGGTTCGAGAATGTTGCACTGGGTTTTTGCTAAGGTCAATCGCGCCTTTATTGTCGAACATGATCGGGACGTCGTCGAGTCGAACGTCGTAGTCGATAAGAGCTTGTTTCATCCATAGTGCTTGTTGACATGCCTTTCTAGCGCTTATGTATTCGGCTTCGGTAGTGGATATAGCAAGAGCGGTTTGTTTCTTCGAGAACCAAGATGTCAAACAACATCCCACGAACGTACAAATACCGCTAGTTCTCTTTCGATCCACATAATCTCCCATATGATTAGAGTCTGCATCTACTACAGTTTCTATGCCGGTCCCCTTAGGATACCATAATCCTAAGGTGGTGGTCGCACGGGGGGGGGGGGGGGGGGGGGGGGGGGGGGGGGGGGGGGGGGGGGGGGGGGGGGGGGGGGGTGGGGTGGGTTGTGGGGTGGGGGGTTGGAGGGGGGGTTGTATTTGGGAGGGGGGGAGGATTTAAATTGGTGGGAATTATTAAGAAATAGTTAGTATATGAAAGGAGTGTTTAGAGGGCGATCCACATAAACTCCCCATATGATTAAGTCTGCATCTACTACAGTTTTCTATGCCGCCCCTAGTATATAGTAAAGTAAAAAATAATAAAACCCGCTCAACACCGAGGGGCCGCGCGGGGAAACCGTGCGTAGATGCCATTCTAATGTATCACTAAGATGACGCTTAGATTATCACTTTCGAGAGATGTCAGAGCGTAGCTTATAGTATAGCAGTCTCTACTTTGAGTACACATCGCCGCCCAGCGGGCAGCAAGGGTGTGATAGAGGCACAGCACTAACACATGGACATGCGGGCCACACAGTACACATGACAGTGTATCATCAACAACCATGATCTCATACGATACGACACCTTCTATACCATAGGTACGCTCAAGATAAATCGAGCGCTACTATCAGCTGAACCAACACATCTTCGCCCCCCGTACACACCCCTGGATCTTACCGCGCGCCTCTCTCTGAGCTCTTTGTCTTTGAGGTGAGATTTGGTATTCGAGGACATGGGGGTTTTTTAATAGGTTAGATCTTTTAAGCCAATTTTCCTTAAGCATTTCTTTAATAATATTTTAGATTGATTAAAGAAAAGTACATCTTCTATATTTGTTTTTATTGTAGTCAAAGAAATAATTAAGTTCACTCCATCATGCTCATCCGACTCCGCCATGCATGATTTATGGCAAATTCATCACACATGTCTGACCAAGTTCCGAACCGAATGAATGATGTCATTGACATATATTGAACGAATGATGAGTTTTAAACTTCTGCTTCTCGTAAAAAGAGTGTATCTACCATTCCCATTTTATATTAGGTTTTAATAAGGAAAAGCTTTTATCTATCATACCAATGTTTTAGTGTGCTTCTTTAAGCCCATACAGAGCTTTACTTTATTTATTAAACATAATCCGGTTTTTTTCAAAGTCAATGAATCCTAAGGTGTGCCATGTATAGCCTCCTCATTGATAAAACGTTCAGGAATGCACTATTTTACACACTTTGGGAATAGTTTAAAGTCTAAAGCACAAGCATAAGCTAATAGTATCCTAATTTACTCAAGTCTAGCAACTAGGGCATAAGTTTCATCATAATCGATGCCCTCTTGTTGATTATAGCCTTGAGCAACTAACCCTGGGCCTTTATTTCGAGAGACTCTCTGGGGGGTATTGTGTCTTGGTGTCACAACACACACACACACATTTATAAACACCAACTTAGTTACTATAATTTTCATATTCCTAAGTTGATGAGCGCGCGAACTCCAAACTCATTAGCAATGCGCGTTAATTTAATTTCTTCTTGCATAGTCGACTAGTCTAATATCATCCGATTAAGGCGAGATGCATTCACATTCTTTGTGAGTTCTATAGTGGATAAAAAAACAAAAGAAGTTACTTGGTTTTTTGGGCTTGTGATCTAAGGGTTCTTTGGTTAATTTTCCTATGAACATTTTCTAATGGACACGTACGTAGATTCCTTAATATTGACTATTTCGTCAATCTCTAAAGTTTCATCTGCAATGTCATTTTCTAGGTTTTTCTTTTCGGTAACCTTAATTGCTTCTTCTTCATCTAAGTCATCATCCACCAAGGGTGATGTCTTAGAGGGTGGAGGAGTTTCATCGAATGTCACGTTGAGTGATTCTTCGACTTTCCTAGTATGTTTGTTAAGGATGATGTAGGCTTTACTATTTTGCAAGTAACCTAAAAAGATACCTTCGTATGACTTTGGGTCAAACTTTGTAAGGTAGTCTTTAGTGTTTAAAATTAAGCACTTGTTTCCAAACACTCTTAAGTAATCTATAGTAGGTTTCCTACCTTTTATGAGTTCATAAGGTGTTTTTCTAAAGATGGCTCTAATTAGGATTCGATTGAGAATGTATGTTGAAGTGTCTACTGCGTTACACCAAAACTTTTGTGGTAACGATTGCTCATTCAACATAGTCCTACTCATTTCTTGAAGTGTCCTATTTTTCCTTTCAACCACGCCATTTGATTGAGGAGTGCGTGGAGCTGAGAAGTTATGTGTAATTCCATTGGCATTACAAAACTCTCCAAATTGCACCTCATTATCAAATTCCCTACCGTGGTCGGTTCTTATTGACACTATTGTACATCCTAATTGGTTTTGAATTTTCTTACTAAATATTTTGAATTGATCGAAGGCTTTGGTTTTGTCCTTAAGGAATCTAGTCCAAGTATACCTAGAGTAGTCATCTACTATGACTAAGGTGTAGCGGTTTCCTCCGTAACTCCGTACGGCGGATGGACCAAAGAGATCCATATGAAGGAGTTCTAAGCATCTAGTCGTTGAGACTATATTCTTAGCCTTATGACTAGCGTGAGCTTGTTTTCTAATTTTGCAAGCATCACAGAAGTGTTGATCAAACTTAAGCTTAGGTAAGTTTCTAACTAATTCCTTAGATGCTAACGATTGAATAAGACGCATATTTGAGTGGCATAATCTCCTATGCCACAACGTGGATTTTTCATCAATTGTTGCTAGACAAATTTAGTCTTTAGGCTTATTCCCTAACTTCATCACATATAAGCCTTTCTTCCTAATACCTCTACCTATGACCTTACCATCCTTAGTGATTTCACTATCATGTTCAAAGAAAGTTACTCTACACTTATTATCACATATTTGTCCTATTTAACAAATTAAATCTTAAGTTATCTACATGTTCTACATTATCTATTTTGAGGTAGTCATTTGAAATCGTACCTTTGCCAATGATGTTACCGCGAAGATTGCTACCAAAAATAACATTACCTCCGTTGTATGACTTGTAGCTTGAAAGGAGCTTTCGGTTACCTGTCATGTGTTTGGAGCATCCGCTATCCTTTATCCACTCATCGGGTTCCAAGTCGACTCCAAGGCATATCTATTTATATAAGCCAATACCTCAAACATTTGGTCCCCAATATCTCATGGTTCCAAAGTTGTTAGTGTTAAACATCCCTTACATTTGATACAATTGGTTGGGATGTGGGAATGGAAGACACATTTCTCATGGCATGTAACTTTGACGTTGAAAATTGTTCCAAGTTACAGGAAAGCCACGAGGTTGATTTTGTCGACCAACGTTTCTTTTTGGTTGTGGTGTTTTAGGACGATAATAATTATTGATGACTCTTATAGGTGGTGGAGTTTTTGATCTAAAATTAGGTTTCGAAAATCCAACTCCGGGTTTTGACAATGGCTTATAAAATTGTTTAACTTCATTATCATTAGCAATGGGAACTTTGACATTGTTTACTATTATGTGTTTTGGTCTAGGACCCAAGATAGATTTTTAAAAAGACACAATTTTCTCAGATCCAGGTGTAACCACTAGTGGCGTTCCATTAATTACTTTGGGGGCCGCCGGCATACTAAGGGGGCCGACTATATTTATGGGACCTCCATCAGATGATGCCTTTTTCTAAGCTTTCACAAATTTTATTTCCTTAGTTCCACTAGATGATGCTTCACATGAATTAAACCCTAAACCTAACTTATCACCGGAGGGTTTTTGATTACTTATCATTGCATTTAAGCAATGTGTGCTCTTTTCAAACTTGGTTAGTTTAAGAGCTTCCTCTTTAAGCTTTTCATTTTCAATTTTAAGCATATGACATTTTACACATTCGAGATCAACTCCCTTGTTTTTCTCGAGTATAGACACTTTTTCTTTTAGAATACTAAGTTCTTTTTCTAAACTATTTCTAGTGGGTTTTAATCTTTTGTTTTTAGTGATTATTTTTAAACTCATTTTGCACAGATCTTTTACTGTTCTTGTCATCACGACTTATTTGGAATGTCTTTTTGTAGTTCCGAGGTTGTCTCACGAATCTACATCTTCTCTTAAAGAATTTCTTGAAGTCTCTTACCGCTATGGCGTACTCTTCATCTTCACTTCTGGAAGTCGAACACTCTTCATCACTAGATTCTTTCTTAGCCTTTAAAGCAAGAGAGTTCCTTTCAACTTTTGCTTTGACTATTTTGGAATCTTTCTTGATGATCATTTCGTGAACTTTGAGGTTCCCGATAAGTTCATCAAGAGATAGTGATGTTAAGTCTTTCGACTCTTCAATCGCCGTGACTTTTGCTCTCCATTTTGGATGTAGAGCCCTAAGAAACTTCCTAACATAATTCTTACTAGAATAACCTTCATCAAGAGCTTTTAGACTAGTAATAATAATGTTAAATCTAGCAAAAGATTATCTATAGATTCGTCTTCGAAAATGACGAATTGTTCATATTGTTGAACCAAAAGGTCGATCTTATTATCTTTGACTTGATTATTACCTTGATGGGTGATTAGCAAAGTTCTCCAAATTTTTTTTGCCGTGTTACATATGAAAATTCTTTCATACTCTTTTCTAGGCAAAGCATTATAAATAACCATTCTAGCTTTGTTATTTTTCGCAAGTCTCTTTTTAAGATCATCACTTTGTTTTTTAAAAGGGATAACCTCATCTAACTTGGTTTCCGGATTTTGTTGAATAGGTTGAAAATCACCGTTGGTAATAACAGGCTAAAGATCAAGATATTTTGATTTAACATATGTCTCGAATCTATTTTTCCAATAAATAAAACTGATACTTTTAAAAAATAGTGATCTTTGCATAGATTGCCCTTCTAGATATTTGTCGGAATCCATAGATCGATCCAAGCTTTAAAATACAGTATATTTTAAAAATGTTAAGTGACCTTGGCTTTTGATACCAATTGTGGAAACTAGAAGTGGGGTTGAATAGTTTACAAGTTCGTTTATGTTTTAAAATTTTGCTTTCAAAATATTTAGACTCGAGTTGTATGTTTAACCAATTCACAATATGAACAAACAGCATAACAATCTAAACTAAAGCTAAATAACAATGACAATAATATGAAGATATAAGGAAAGGAACAATCAAACCAAGACGCCAAGATTTTATAATGGTTCGGCTACGAAGCACCTCTTCGCCCTACTCCACTCCCCGAGTATCCTACTCGAGATTTCACTATGTCAACAAGTTCTCTTTAGGCGGAGAAAACCGTTTACACATCGCTTATGTTGTTTTCCAACACTAAGCTAAATGTCGAGTCATAATCTTAGCTAGAACCAATCCACCACTTCACAATCAATACACAATCGCTTACGTTCTTCTCTTGCACTTGAATGAGAAATAAGAGGTGAGAAGAAGAGATTAGATCACTTGAAACAATATTTAAGAATGTTAGTGATCAAGAGATTTAGAGAGAAAAATAATATTTTAAAGAGAGAAAGTTATCTGAAAATTTCATGCTAAGAGGTCTGCTTTTCTGCAAGGAATGGAGCAGTATTTATAGGCAGGAAAACCCAACGGTCACTAGTTCTAGATATATCTGGGGTCCACCCAGTAGACTACGCTCATTTTTTTGTCTTTTTTTTTCAGGAAGGTTGTATCTTGTATGGAACCTTCCGTTTTGGGAGGAAAATTTGAATTTCAAATTTTAAGTTTTTAATAAAACTTTTCTTTTAATTAGAAAATATTTTGTATAATTAATTTTGTGAAATTCTTTTGTAAAAATGTGATGGATAAGAGAAAAATATTTTCTTGATCACTAATCATGCTTAATGATTTGTTTGTTCCTACCTTAAGTGATTACTAATCTTAGAAAAGAAATTTTACAATTAATAATTTGTAAACGTTTAATTTTATCATAAGCGTTTTTATATTTTGTTATTATCAAAACGTTGAGAGGTCGAAAAATATAAATAACGTTTTTTGACATTATTTGTATTAACAATATTGTTAGCCAAATAGGGCTTGTAATTAGTTTGGGCTTGCCTTACAAAACAAGTTGTCGACTGATTCCTTATATCTAGAACTAGAGTCAGTCTCCTAGTTAGTTTTAGGAACAGAATCCCCCCAACCCCCCACATTCTTTATAAAAGAAGGTGATAGTAGCAAGTGTTCCATTTGGGTGACCAACAGTAAATTTAGATTTCCAACATTCAGTAGAGAAACATAAGCCTCATGCATATTAAACATATGCTGCTTTGTAACAACAAAACTTGATAAAAGGATTCAAAATATGGCATACACTGATCAAGAGTACACAATGTAATGGTATAACAACCTGATATACGGCGACCTGGCCTACAACAAACATGAATTAAGAGAACATTATTAATTGTACGGTAGCTTGACACCCGAGCAGAAAGGAATACATGCAACTGTGATGGATTATGTTAACAACAAAAAAGGCGGTATTTTCTTTGTCTACGGATATGGAGGGAATGGTAAGACATACATATACAAAACTACGTCAGTTGCATTATGTTCACAAGGTGAAATTGCCTTAAATGTGGCATCAAGCGGTATTGCCGCCCTTTTGTTCGAAGGTGGTAGGACTGCCCATTCTAGGTTTGTATCCCAATTATTGTCATCGAGGATTCAATGTGTCACATATCTACAGATAATTACCTTGCTAAATTAAAGCTAAGCTTATTATATGGGATACGACACCTATGATCAAAAGATATTGTTATGAGGATTTTGACAGGACATTGAGAGACATATGCACATCATATCCCTCCATAGCTTCTGATGAGGTGTTTGGTGGCAAAGTCATTTTGTTTGGTGGTGATTTCCTTCAATCCTTCTGGTTATACCCAATGGCAGCAGACAAGATGTAGTACATGCGTCAATTAACTCTTCTTGTGTGTGGGAACATTACACCGTCATGAATTTGACAGTGAACATGAGGTTAGGTTTAGGTTCCAAAAAAAATCCAAGACACTTTTCTAATCAAATGATTTTAAGTAAACACGTGATTAATTATAAGCTAGTTATACTAATCATGTAAGACAAAATATGATTAACCATAAGTGGAAACAATCTTAAATCTTTCTAAATCACCCAAATGTAGAACAAAATTTTCCTTCTTTAAGTTAAAAATATTTTTCCTACTAGACAGTATCAATAAATCTGATTTCTAAGTACATAAGAATAATTTGTTAAGATTTGAGGTTAATCACTAATTGACAAAAAATGTCCCAGCTGCACCTCACGATCCACCTAAATCAAAGGACGATCCAGCATTTTGGTAGATCCGTTGGATCTAGAGCCGTTGGGGGGACAAATTTTGAATATCAATGTGGCTAAAAGTACCCAACCTAAGTCTCATTTAGACAACCTTTCACAGATATTTTTCTCTTTAGATTTTCTCATTTTTCATATTCTTTGATCATTATGCTTGTTTCATAATCCATTACAAGTGATCAACTTATTCCACTCTTTAGTGAAGAACACTAACAAAGACGTGAAGTTTCAAGGTTATTAGTTTAGTTGTGTCATCACGACTGTGATAATCATTATAACACCTCGTATTTTAGGTCATTGTATGACATTATGAAATTCATAATTTATTTTTAGGGTTTTATGCGTTTGCTCTTAAACCGTAAACTTTAAGTTAAATCGCGTAAACTGAAAATGATCATACAATGTAAACGGGCATTAAACGATTAAATGTTTACATCAAGCAAGTGTTATATGATTATTATGAGGATAATAAATAACTTTGTTCATCTTATTTTTATTGGCTACGTAAAATGCTTACGTTTCATAATAAAATACGTTTAGGCATACCCGGAAGTTCTAAAACCTAACTACGCCTAAACGAATACCCACGATTATACCCAATACTCAAAATAATTAAAATAACATCACATATATATACATTATGCCGAAAATTAAAGGATTGAACCAAGTGTTCATCACTTTATATAATATCTAGATAATATCTAGATATTATCATAAAGTAACTCTTACACTTTTTTTTCAAACTTGTCATGCTAACTTAACTAGGGTTAGAAAGTAACTAGGGTTTGGTTAAGTAGATATTTAGACTATAAATAGCAAGCAAATGCATGATAAAATGTTTACACAACTCTTCCACTAACATAAAACTTCATTTTTCTTCTCTCTTTTCTTCTCCAAATCCCACGGCACAAATAAGCCATAAAACAAAATCCCTAACTTGATTTTCTAAGTATATACAACCCTATACACAACATACTTAAGGTATTCTAAGGTGTTGGGAAGCATTGGTTCATCATTTTCAAGTAATAAGAAGAAAAAGGAAAGATTAGGGTTTTGGAAACCTAATCTTGGGTTATAAGCTTGAAAGCTTGATTTTGAATCTAAACACGGGTTTAGAACTTATTTCACATCTCTCTTACATCATCACTAAGGTTTCTAAATCATTTATACTTTTCTTTCTAGGATTTTATGTATTACATGTTAAATATAGCCATAATCACCACTATATCTTTTAAAGTATAAAGGATTTTTATTTGAGTATCAATTTTATAATACCACTATTCTCATGTTCCTAATGTTATAAAACTCATGAAAAGTAAATATAAAAAGTATGTTAAATGAATAGTTTAAGTAGAACCATGTTTAAAGCTAATTAGGGTTTTATAAGTTTTCTTAAACTTCACATGTGCAAATAATGAAATAAAAGGATTGAACCTGTTTACAATGAATTATAAGACAGGGAAGATATTAGACTTTATTATAAGTACCATCACAGATGTAAAAAATAGGGTTTATAAGATTTTTATAGTAAACTACTACATAATAAGTACATAAAACAAGGTTTTATAAAAGAAATAAATATTAAATACATAGGGTCTGTCCAAATACGAATGTTGGACAGTAGGTTATGATAGTTTATAAAAAATCGCCTCATGACGATTCCAAATGATAAGAAACTTGAAAAACCGATCTATAAACTAAAAAAGATTACGTTAAAAACGAGTTAGGACTATAAATACTTTATAAAACTATTTTATAAAAAGTTACTATTCATTACAGCCAACTTTTATATTTTTAAAACATCTAAAATCATGATAATAACTTTTGATTACGATATCGTACGAACGCAAGAATCGTTAAAACGAACTATAAACGATAAAACAACGACGTTTTAATAATTAAAGTTTATAAAAAGTAATTTGATAAACGATGGAACAGTAAAAAAAATCACATATTCATCATGAATATATCTTTATAAAATATAATACCTCTTTTAATAACAAAAACGTACTCGAAGGAGTATCACGAAATCGGATAAAACAAATAAGTTATCGCGATTTACGATTTAGCTAATTAAAGCCTAAAACGACAAGAGCGCTGTTGTGGAAACATAATTTTACTATTCACACAGAATTTCTAAACTTTAAAATGAAATATTTTGATCGCATCGTCTTTACTACGAAGACTTGGGGGGAACCGTAAGAAACGGTAGCAAACGATTAAAACGACCAAGTAAGGTCATTTTAAACTAAAAGTATATATAAAACGTTTCACTTTAAAATAATAATTTTACTAAAACGATTAGTCGGTGATTATGCTATAAAGAATATTGAGTGGTTATCAAAGTGCTATAATACTAGGGAGTTTCATAATGAGGCTCTTCAGAATGCGTTACGATGAGTTTTTGTTGATTACGATTTAAAGGTTCCTAAACTCCTTCGTACGTCATGGTCATGACCTCTTTAATTATTGATAGCCCCCGAACGATAGTACGATTAACAACTATTAGAATAAATTCAGTGGTTTTAATTAAAGTACTCAGTACTTATAACAGCCTTAATTTAAATAGTTGCTTTATCGCTTGTGTGACGTTTTATCTGAGATTAATTGGCTAACTTACTCAAGGTGAGTTCATAAGCCACTTTTTAACAGGTTTACTGAATTTATTATTTGGGGTGAGAACATGCTTTGTTTTATAAATTGGACGCAAGTGTTGAAAGTATATTGATTATGTGTTGCCTAAGTAGCAATAACCCTCCTGAGCCCATTATCATGAACTGTCAATTGCATAGATGTAGTTGCTAATTACATTATGTGAGCGCGAATGAGATTAATAGATCTATTGGGATTAACCTCCCCGTTTGGGTGATTAGCTATCACTGGAACGACGTTGACCATGTCCGGACTTGATTGCGGGTTACAACATCTGTACTGGCAAAATAACTTGCTAAAATAGCAACTATAGGTTAGCTTCGGTGGCATGAGCTTAGATGCAACAGTAACTGTTTTGTGATTGTTGGCAAAGTCTGTTGTAACATCACTGGAAAATCTTGCGGTACCGGCATAATTTAATACTTAAACCTAATAATTTCAACCAACCATTTTTGTTGACGTTTTTAAGCAATGTTTTCAGAGTCATTAGCACGAGATGCAAGGATGCATTGATCATGTTTTGGATTGTACAGTTAAAGACTTATGTGTATCATGTTTTTGGGAAATCTATGTTGTCTTTTGTAATATGAAACAAAGAACAAGTAAAGCTATAAGCTTTGTAAATACTTTTATTCAAATCCATGTATCAGTTTTAAAACACTTTGGTGTCGTTCTATATATATCTAGTCTTGTTGACCTAGAAGTAACATGCCCCGGATCCTTATTCCCGCTGCGACCATTTTGGGGTGTTACAAGATTGGTATCAAGTACCAAGGGTATAAAGAACCCAGGGTCAAAATGTTTTTGCTGGACAATAACCATTATTCAAACATGCATACATACAAAAGGGTTTTGCGGGTATTCAATTACAAAGTATGCATAGTCGGTAGGCTATATACATGCAAATGATAATACTTTATAATTATATTACTATAAAGGATATATCTTATATTAATATACTTTTATATAAGCTAATTTTTTTCAATACGATTCATGTCCAGATTCAAGCACTCTACTGTTACATACACATCAGTATCGGAGGATGATTATACATGGGTCACCAGGAGTCGAGGTACCTATTTAATGAGGACCACATCACCAACCAGATTATGTGCCTGGCCCCTGAGGACCAGAGCAGCACCAACCTTCAACTATCTACATACCATTTTTCCGGAGCCTGTCTACCCGGAGTTCTTACCGTAACGTGAGGTATTCCCGCTGAGGAGCAGCCACTGCCTTGCGGACTCACCCACATCAAAGCACCCGGGTATATACCGAGTCCGACCCTGAGGAGACCTAAGGAGGAATGACGAGGAGATCCTGAGGAGGATCCAGCCGACATCCTGCTGTCAGAGGAGATGATGATGACTGCGAGGATGAGCACTTAGTTCCTGTTAGCCTGAGCTTTTGCTTATAACGCTGACCAGGACCCATACATTTGCTATCGCGCCCACGGCAATAAATCCTAGGATGTCATCCGAACAGCCAGGCGCCGACAACCTTTCCTCTCCGAGGAAGTTGCTGAAGAGAGTATTAGCCTTACCTACTCCACCACCCATCAACCTCTCTCTCCCATAATTCATCACCACTTTTCATCCTCAGATACCCTCTCCACCATTGACCTATACCACCACCTATTAGCCTAGCATTATGGTTGACAAGATCTCTGGATCCCGAGCTTTGGGGTTAGCAAGAGATGCACGACCATCTCGATGTTCATAAAACTGAATCCTGAGATGTGTTTTACCCGCTTCGTAAGAGGCTGTGTCGTACTACTCCTAACTCCTGAGGCCTGGATATGAGGTCGGAAGAGTTCGGCGGCAGCTGGACTGCTAGCGGGTTGGACCTACCACACTAGGGCAGACCTTTACGGATTCAGATCACGTTAGAGGTACCTGTGCTCCAGGACGCCGGATGGCTAGAGATTTAGGCTAATGTATTAGGGATACTTGGGAGATCTTGTTGGAGCATCCAGATATACACCGACCACCCTAGAGGGGGTCATCCAGAGAGTTATTGAGTTGTCTTCTACTGTTGACGAGGCGATGAATCATATATTCTCAGCTAGATGGATGCACGTTATGACCGAGCTCTACGGAACCCGAAGTCAACATGTTGGAGAGTGATAGGCCTTTCCATGACGCACAGCATTGCTGATGGAGGAGGAGCCAGAATTATCACAGCGCCGCTTGGCACAATCGATGGGATGCTTGTGACCAACCTTCCTTCCGAGGGTATATTACTTACGGACTACGGTCATGGCTCAGCAGTCTGAGATCGTTTGATTACGGGCAGCAGACCAGAGGAGACAGACAGTGATTTCAGAGCTGCTGAAAGCAGACTATCGGAGGCAGAGCCAGTTTAGTAGAGACCCCAAAAGATAGTGAAGAGCTCAAGGCTCAGATGATCGAGATACAGAGACAGCAAGACCCAAGAATCCTGCAAAGCCAAATACCAGAGGCGCGCGGTAGCAGTAACTTAGACTGGATTATGAAATTGTAGCTACTGTACATCTGTTTAATAATATGGTTGTTTCCAGCTAGCAGACGTAGAGAATCTTTTATGTTTTTTAAAACTAGCTACTCGTAGATCTTTTGTTCATATAGCGGCTACTTTGATACAGCAACTACGTATTACGAGGATATCTCGGCTAGTATGCGTTTAGGTATTTTGGCTTGTAACCTAGTTGTTATGATCAGTTTGTATATAAACCAATCATGTATTATTTTCCAAGTTATATAATGAAAAGGATGGATCAGGTTTTATTGAAACGTTTTATTGTGAATAATTCAGTGTTATTTCAATACTGTTATATATTTCACCTTGTGTTGTGATCTCGTTTTATTCATTATATACATCGGGTTATGGTTAAGATTTTTGAAATCAAACGGTCTTATGTCTTCTTTGTGATTTAAAAAATGGCCCAAGAGGAAGCCACAAGAACCAACTCGAGGGTCAAGGCCAGGCACCGCAATCCCTCCACCAGCACCACAACTCCCCACCTATCACAGACCCAACTACCACCAATCGGGTCACCAGTGCCCAACTGCAGGCCATGATCGATGAGGGTGTCACTGCTGTTTTAGCAGCACGTGCTGCAACCCGGAATGGCGACGATAGCCATACCTCAGGAACTGGTGCTAGAAGGAATGAACGCACCATTCGGGAGTGCACCTATCAAGACTTCATGAAATGTCAACCCGTATTCCTTCAGGGAAACAGAAAAGGTGGTCAACTTGACCCAGTGGTTGAGAGGATGGAACCGGTAATCCGCAAAAGTAATTTGCACAGTTGAGAATCCTATGAAGTTTGCCACTTGTACTCTAATGGGAACTGCTCTAACATGGTGGAACTCACATGCTAGGACAGTGACTAATGATGTTGCGTATGCGATGACGTGGTCTGATTTGAAAAAGAAGATGACAACAAAATATTGTCCAAGGAATGAAATCAAGAAAATTGAGGCAAGAGTGTGTGGAACCTAAAAGTACAAGCACCCGAAGTGGTAGCCTACAAACCAACGATTCCAGAGCTACAATTGCTGATTGACAGATGTTCCCTGAAGAAACGGACAAAATTGAAAGATATTTCGAGTGGGAATGCCCGACCCAATTTACTCAATGTTTTGTGGCATTCGAAGCCAAAGACCATAGCACGGAGGCATTGAGATGGCAAACTGGCTTGATGGAAAGGAGGAGGAGGATTAACACTTTGGCTGAAAACAAGAGGAAGTTGGAAGACACTCCTCGAAATAACCAAACCTACCAGCAGAACAAAAGGCAGAATACAGGCAGGGCTTATGCTGCCGGGAATGGTGACAGGAAACCGTATGAGGGGACTAAACCTCGATGTCCCAAGTGTAACTTCAACCATCACGGTCCTTGTACACCAAAATGCACTAACTGCAGGAAACTTGGTCACCTGGCCAAGGACTGTAGGAGCCGGCCTGCGACTGCAAACAACAACAACCGCAATAACAATAATAACAACAACCGTAACAACAACAACCCAAGAGCCCAAGGGGCAAATACAAATGCCATTGTTTGCTTTGAGTGTGGGACTCCAGGCCACTTCAGGAGCAACTGCCCCCAGTGGAAGACCAAGAATCAGGGAAATGGTAGCGGAGTAGCCAGGGCTTATGCAGTGGGAGTTGCAGGGCAAAACCCAGACAACAACGTTGTGACGGGTACGTTTCTCCTAAACAACCGTTGTGCTTCCATTTTATTTGATACTGGTGCAGATAGAAGTTTCGTGTCTACTCAATTTAGTGCTTTGATTAATATAGCCCCCACTACATTAGATCATGGTTATAATGTTGAATTAGCTGATGGTAGAATAATTTGGGTAAATACGGTACTACTGGGCTGCACGTTAAATTTTCTGAACCATCCGTTTCACGTCGACCTAATGCCTGTTGAAATGGGTACTTATGACGTCATAATTGGCATGGACTGGTTGACGAAATACCAGGCCGTTATTGACTGTGCTAAGAAGATCGTTCGTATTCCTTTTGGGAGCGAAATCTTAATTTTTCATGGAGACGGAAGTAGAAATAAACGCGGGACTCGATTAAACATCATCTCGTGCACCAAGTCACCGAACGGCTAACGGAGGGTGAGGCAAGTTCTTGGGATATGGTTGGTAATTATAGGCAAGGTTTCATTGAAGGTTTTCTTGCTTCTAAGCCCCTAACTGATGTTGACTAACTCGGAAAAATAAGAAATACGAGTAGGGAAAAGAAGAAGAATAAGCTTTTCAGACATTAAAGCAGAAGTTATGTAGTGCATTGATCTTAGCGTTGCTTGAAGGAACAAAGGATTTCGTGGTGTATTTTGATGCATCTTTTAAGGGTTATGGAGCCGTGTTGATGCAAAGAGAGAAGGTGATAGCGTATGCTTCTAGACAATTGAAAGTCTATGAAGAGAATTACACTACTCACGATTTAGAGTGGGAGCCCGTGTTTTTCCGCTCATATGTGAGGACTTATTAGTATGAACGAAGTGTGTAGTTTCAGCGATCACAAGAGCTTTATATATTTTGAATCAGAAAAGCTGAGCTTGAGACAACAGAGTATGGATGATTAATAAGTGATTATGATTGTGAAAAAAAAAATTTTTTCCCGGTATCATCCTGGAAAAAGCGACATATTTGTGGCGACGCTTGAGTCATGAAGGAAAGGATAAGTCCATTGCTGTGTCGAGCTTGATGATGACTGTCACAATGACTACCCGAGAACCAATTCTGAAGCTTTAAATGGAAGCAATTTAAGAAGAAGTAATATACGAAAGTCAAATTTGGGGAGATTGATTAAGCCAATATTCGAATTTCGCCCTGATGGAACGTGTTGTTTGGGAAACGTGTTTGGTTGCTGCGATTCGATAGAGTGAGGGATTTGGATATGCATGAGTCGCATGAGTCCAAATATTCTATCTATATAGGATCGGACAAGATGTACCAAGATTTGAAGCCGTTGTACTGGTGGCCGAATATGAAAGTTGATATCGCCACGTATGTTAGTAAGTGTCTGACTTATACGAAGGTTAAAGTCGAGCATCAAAAACCATCTGGATTGATGCAACAACCTGAGATTCTAGTTTGGAAGTAGGAAAGGATTACTATGGATTTTGTAAGTGGATTGCCAAGAACGCCGAGTGGGTATGAGAAACATTTTGGTTATTGTCTACCGAGCTAGACCAAATCAGCTCATTTCCTACCAATTAAGAAAACATACTAGTAATGGAGAAACTCAACTGGCTGCGACTTTTAATTTGAATAAGATAGTGTGCAGTCATGGTGTTTCCAGTTAAATACCGATCAATACGTATCGAGATAGCGCCATTTACGTCAAATTTTGGAGATTTTCTTTAGAATGCCGTTGGGACAAATTGATATATGCGTATCGCTTATTACCACCCCAAAATGGAATGGTCAAAGTGAAAGGATAATACAGAGTTAACTTGTAAGATATGTTTGCGTGCCTATTTATTGCTTTGGAAATGAGATGGTATCGTCATTTTCATTGGTCGAGTTCTCATAAACAATATTTATCACACAAGTATATAAGGCTGCACCAATGAAGCTTTGTTATGTGACAAAAATGGAGGTCACATGAATGCTGGAGTAAGGTTGGGATAGACCAAATCACTGAGTAATTTGAATGTGAACCGGATACGAACCAAAAAGATTGACCAAGATTAAGACCGTTTTGTTAGCTTTGTCAAGTCGGCCAGATAAGTGATGCAGATAAGAGAGCTAAGCCGTTGGAATTTGAAGTTGGTGATAGGTACTGCTTAAGGTATCACCATGGAAGGGCGCTGTGCGTTTTGGAAAGCGCGGAAAGCTAAGTCCACGTTACATTGGGCCATTCAAGATTCTAGCTAGAGTTGGTCTTGTAGCTTATGAGCTGCCTGAAGAATTGAATGGAATTCATAGTAATTTTCATGTTTCGAATCTTAAGAAGTGTAAGGTGATATTGTTGTTCCGATGGAAGAGATTCAACTTGATGATAAGTTGCATATGATTGAAGAGCCAGTGGAAGTTGTTGATAGAGAGGTTAAGCGACTTAAGCAGAGTCGGATACCTATTGTTAAAGTTCGTTGGGATTCGCAAAGAGGTGCGGAATTTACTTAGGAATGTGAGGATCAGATTAAGAAAAAGTATCCTCATCTCTTTACAAGTAAGGACATAGCGAGGAAAGCGGATAAGTCGAGCTGAGACCTAGACGGCACTCCCTAAAGGAGGGGAGAATGTAACAACCTGAGTTTCAGGTCAACGTCTATCCCGAGCTAAGATAATTATTTTTGCTACATAAATAGTTATAGTTGTTTATACTATATGAGGTTTGATAGAAAATTCCACTTATATGGTAATTTCAATCCGTGGTTGAGTTTCTAATTGTTCTTAGCATATAAGAAAGTCAAAGAAATTATATTGTTGCTCCGTGAGCTTAAATATGTTATTTTCGTATTTTACAATGTTTCCCCTAGTTTTTGTAAAAACCGTGTTTAAAGATCGTATTTTACGAGGTTCAACGATTTATTAAACATTTCAAAGTAAAATTAGTGGGACGGATTTAAAATATTTACTAACGTGGTGTGGCCCGAGACTTTGGCCGATTTTAAATAAAAAGATAGGGCAAAAGGATCACGGGTTGATTTGAAAGCGGTAAGCCGATGGAGTTTGAGGTTGAGATAAAGTGATGCTACAATGTTTCGCCTTGGAAAGGGGTTGTACGTTTTGGCAATGAGGGAAATTAAATCCCAGTTGTTGGACCTTCAAAGGTAATTAAAAGGTTGGAGACGTTGCATAACAAGCTCAACGCACCTGAGGAGGCTGAGCAAGTTCATAATACAGATTTTCATGTTTCCAACATAAATGAAGTGTCATGCCGAACGAACCCTTATCCGTTCCGTTATATGGACTTCCCATTTTGATGACAAGCTTCAGTTTGTCGAGGAACCTATAAAGATCACAGACGTGAATTAAACGTTGGAGCTAAGCAGTAGTCCACATTATTTCCAAGGATTGTGGAACTCCAAGAGAGGTCCAGAGTTTACATGGGAATGCGAAGATCAATTTCGGAAGAAATACCCACATCTGTTCTCAAAGACCGGGCCGTCGTCAAGTGCTACGTCTTAAGCCTTGAGGACAAAGCTTAGCTAACCGGGGGAGACTATAACACCCCGTGTTTTAGGATAATGTACGACGTTAATAAAGTCACCATTTATTTTTAGTATTGTACGTGTTTGTTTGTAATTGTAATCATAACGTTAAAACAACGTAAGCAAAAGATACAATCAATGTAAAACGGGGCGTTAAACAATTAAAAGTTTATATCTAACAAGTGTTATATGATTATTTAGAGGATAATTATTAACTTTGTTCATCATATTTTTATTGGTTACGTAAAATGCTTACGTTTCACGATAAAATGCGTTTAGGCATTCCAAAACCTAACTACGCCTAAACAAATACCCACGATTATACCCAATACTCAAATTAATAAATATAACAACATACATATGAGTATGTGGCCGAAATTCAAGTGCTAGGACCAAGTCTTACCTTGTTTGCAAGACTTGCCCTAAAATACTAGAAATTTACAAAATATCTAGGGAACCAAGTCTTACACCTTTGTAAGCACTTGGCTACTTGCACTATGAACCTTCCTAGTAAGTCTCTAATTAGATATTTTCACTATATAATGCCTAAGCTAGCAAGTAACACACACTTCTCTCATTTCCAAGGTGTAAACAAATTAAAACATCTCTTTCTCTCCTCATCATAACCCATGACCAAAAAACCCTCCAAACCAAATCCATTGCTTGATTTTCTATCATTATATAAGCATATACACATCATATCTAAGGTATTCTAAGAAGGTTTTAAGGGTTGGTTAAGCTTTGAAAGGGTTTTAACAAGTTATTGCAAGATTAGGGTTTCAAACCTAATCTAGGGTTTATAAGCTTGTAAGCTTTGGTTTTGAGTCTAAACACGGGTTTAACATTCATTTCAAATCTCATACATCATCCCTAAGGTCTTCCTAATTCCTTCATACTTTTATTTATTATGATTTATTGTTAATGTAAATTATTGCTAAAACACCACAAGGACTTTTTAATATGTAAAAATGAGTTCTTACTTATGTTATGATTATAAAGCACTTATTCTTATGTCATATGGTTATATATAGCAGGTAAAAAATAATGAAAAAGTATGTTAACATATGGTTTTAAGTATAAACAAGTATAGGTTAAATTAGGGTTTATAAGGTTACTTAATCTCACATGAGAAAAAAATGGAAAGTAAATAGTTAAAATTTTTACAATGAATTTATAAGGACTATGGATAGATCTTGGACATTAATATAAGTATCGACATTTTAAAAATAGTTATTAGGTTTTTACCTTAATAAACTACTAAAGAAAGAATAATATATAAAACAAGGTTTTTATAAAGATATACACATGAATACATAGGGGCTGTTTTAAATTCGAATCTCATACAGTGGGTTTGACATAATATAATAATAATACGTCTTGTGACGATTCCAAAATGATAAGAAACTCAAAAAACCAATTTATAACAAAAAAGATACGTTAATTACGAGTTTACGACTATAAATATTTTATAAAACCTATTTTTATAAAATTCTAATCATATACAGAAACTACTATTTTTGAAACATCTAAATATATGATATTAACCTTTTATTTCCTGAGAACGTACTCGCAAGAATCGCTAAAACGGACTGATAACGAATAAACTACGACGTTTACGATAATTAAAGTTTATAAAAGTAATTTTATAAACTATGAACAGTAAAAAGCACTATTCATCAGTGGGATTAACTTTATAAAATATAATACATCTTTTAATAACAAAGACGTACTCGAAGGAATCACTAAAATCGGGATTAAAACGAATAAGTTATTACGATTAGAGTTTATCGCTAATTAACAACGTTAAAAACGAGTATTGAATCTATTGTTGAATAGTAAAAACGCTATTCATCACAGAATATCAAAAAACTTGAAATGTAATATTTTGATCACTCCGTCTTACTACGAAGACGTGACTAAGAAACAGCGAGCAACGGACTTAAAACACAAATAAGGTCATTTTTTACGAAAAGTATATTTATAAACGTTTTCACTTTATAAATATTATTTTACTAAAACGATTAGTCTGTGATTATGCTATATAGAATATTGAGTGGTTATCAAAGTGCTATAATACTAGGGAGTTTCATAATGAGGCCTCTTCGGATGGCGTATCGACGAGTTGTTGGATTTACGATTTAAAGTGACATAGCTCTCGTACGTCATGTCATGAACCACTTTAATATGGAATACCCGAACGATAGTAATGATGTAACAACATAAGAATAATAATGTTATTAATTTAAAGTACTACAGCACATTATATTCTACGCCCTTAATTAGAATAGGTAGCATCTATCGTCTGCTGACCGTTTATATGTGATTATTTGGACTATCTGTACTCAAGTGAGTTCATAGCCCCACTTTTTTTACAGTTTTTTTAATGATTACAATTATTTGGGATGAAAAACATGCTTTGTTTTAATAAATTGTACGAAGTGTTTAAAGTATATTGATTATGTGGTTTGCCCTAAGTAGTGATACCTCTCCTGAGGCCCATTATCATGAACTGTCAATTGCATAAATGTAGTTGTTAATTGCATTATGTGAGCGCGAATGTTATAAATAGATCTATTAGGATTAACCTCCCCGTTTGGGTGATTAGCTATCACCGGGAATGAACGTTGACCATGTCGGACTTGGATGTTGCGGGTTACAACATCTGTACGGCAAATAACTGCTAAATAGCAATACAGGTGAGCTTCAGTGTCATGACTTAGTGGCAACAATAATCGGGTTTTTGTGATTGTTGGCAAATGTTGTAACATCACACGGGATAAGTCGTGTGGTCCTGGCATAATTTAAATACATAAACTATGAATTCACTCAACAATTTTGTGACGTTTTAAAAGCATATGTTTCAGGGAGGCAATCAATAGGCAGCGGTGCCAAGGATGCATTGGGTAACGTTTTGGATTGCACGCTTAAAGACTTTATATCATATTTTGGAATCTATGTCATCCTTTTGTAATATTAAACAAGAACAAAATGAACTATAAGCTTTTGTAATATGTCTTTTAATTAAATCCAATGATCAATTTAAATGACTTTTTGTGTGTCGATCAGATGTATTAACTTTAGATATAAAAACTAAAAATATAGAGATAAAAGAAGGATCAGACCCTTTAGTAGTTATATATAGAATATATTATAAAACAATGACTACAACTGTAGATCCACGTTCTAGAATAGATATAACTAAAGATGAAACTGTTATCTTTGAAGCTAATTTAGAAAACTCTTTAATATGCACACCTAAAAGATTAAAATGGTATGAAATAACTAGAAATCAAACTTGGAATTTAGAAGAAATAATTAAAATAAAACCTTTAAAATTAAACAAAGATATAACTAATATCTTAGAACATTCAAATGGTAACATAGAAATATCTTTTGGAAATAGAATAGGAGAATCATCTAGACATTCTACATATATTCCTTCAAATTTTATAAATGAAGAAGAAAAAGTATATTTAAAAAGAGCTCAATCTATGAAAATGAAAGGTGTTGATTTTAATAACTCTATTCCTAAACCGTTATATGAAGAAGATAATAAAAGTGATTCTACTTATAATTATGTACCATCAGAAGTAGAAAACTATGAACAACTAAAATGAGTTATTATTCACAAAAAATTAAAAGAGAAATAAAGTTGTTTAGATCCACTATAATAAGAAATAAAGAAAATCTAGAAAGAATAAAATATGAATTATTAACAGGAGAATATGTTATATGTTATAAAGAACATACAAGAAGATATATAGAATTACAAAAACACATATATAGTTTACAACAAAGATTAAAAAATATCCAAAAACAAATTCATTAAATATAACAATGTCTAAACCAAATATGAAATATCTAAAAAATGAAATATATAATGATTATAATAAAGATATTTTAAATTGGTATCTTTTAAATTTTATTGAAGAAGAAAAATTAATTCATGAAATTGAATGGACTATGTTTGTTTTTGAACATAAACAAAATATATTATTTTTCTCATGGTTTCAAGTATATTGTATCGAAAATAAAATGGATTTCCTTCTGATTATCAAATACAAGAAACAACAAATATAAACAAAACATATATTGATTTAGAAACTAAAGAAAAGATAACAAGTATACATCCACCTGAAACTAATATATTGATAAATAAAGAATTTATTGGAATAAACCTATCCAAAGATAATGAAGAACAGAAAAAATGTTTATCTACAATAATATATCAAAATAATTATACTAATGAAATATTAAACTCAATAAGACAACAATTAAAGAGAATAGAAAATTGTAACTCAGAAACAAGTACTTCACAAACTAATCAAGTAAATATAGAAGAAAACTCTATATTCATACCATATAATATTAATATGCCCATTAATTTGGGAAGACAAGATCACCATATATTACAAGAAATTGAAACTAAATTTTCTAAATTACAAATATCAAATATTAATGAAGAAAGTAGTTCAGAAGATGATATTTTGTTTTCATATATAGTTTACAACGAAGACTAAAAAATATCAAAAAACAAATTCATT
>BQNB010045123.1:4469-44475 GCA_026074375.1 Tanacetum coccineum
AGTGGGTTTTTTTATTTTTGATGAAAAAATGAGTTGCTAGGATTGGTTCATTTGGTCTATGACAAATATTGGGTCTATATTAAACTTTTGGCATGTATATATAATGTACAAACCCTAGCCAAAAATTTGTTCCTTACTTTAAGTTATTGTCTAGCAATCTCACACTTTTTAAAACCGACACTTTGACCTTTTTCCTTTTATTTAACATGTATTAATTAGTTTATAAATTACAGTTAAATATATTTTGTGAAACATATTATATATTTAATAAATATAAAAGAGTTACATATATTAAATATATATAAACGCACTCTTCGTGTCTTAACGTGTGTGCCCCCAATAGGCTCACGTACTTCTAGTTGCATAACATGCGAATCCAACTAACATATTCCAACAACTCCTTTAAGTGATAGCTATACACTGTGAGCACTACAATGTAACTTTTTACATCAGGTATAACTAGATAATCCAAGTCTTAATCCTAATCCTTCGTGCTTAAGCAAGTCATCATTCGATAGAGGGGTTTGAAGAAAAGAGTCAGAAAGTATAAGGAAGGTTCGAAGATGAAATAAGTACACGCCTTCATGAAATCTCACTTCAATCTCAAATAAGTAATACTAAATTAACCCCGTAATCACTTTGTCATTCAAGTACCCCAAATACTAGCCGTTTGTCGTTTAAGTGAATCTTACTAAGGATCGTTTTAAGTGATATGTATTGTGTTTGTTTTGATGTAGATTTTGGTTTAAGGTATAATGTGTTCTTTGTTCTGTGTTCAAAGGCATTGGCAAGAGATGAGTTACGTGTTAGGGTTTTATCATTCTTTGCTCGATTTCTATCACTACATATAAACACGTCTAAGTTGTCTTATGTTTTTTGTAACCCTAACTCGCTTACTAACTTGTCATTTCAAAATTTGCCTTAAGTTTCCATAAACTAGGGTTTACCTGCCATGTTAAGTCGCCGTATTAGGGATTCTAACTTATCTAAAACTGCAAGGTTATCTCGCCTGAATACAGCCTTAATTTTCCTTGAAACACACCTTTAAGACGCTTGTTAAGTTTCTTATAAGTCACCATTATTCAACATGGTAACTCGCCATTACATTAGGCCTTAATTTGCTTTATATCAAAGCTGCTAACTCGCTTAGAAAATTGTACCTTAAGTCGCCTGAAAGAGTTTTAAGTCGTCTAAACCATGATCTAAGTTGCTTGATAACATGCGTTTTTAAACACTTAAGTCACCTGGAAGTGAGGTTTAATTCGCCTGAAAAAGTGAGTTTAACTCTTCTTAACTCGCTTGATAACTACCATGATGAGGTGTCATTTTATACACTTTTTCAGAGTCATTTAAACCCCAAAATCATGCAATATCCTCATTTATCATGCTTAATTGTTTCTTTTTGTCATTTTATCATTTGGAAGACCATTAGAGAAAACACACGTGACTTGGACTAAATTTGGGAAGAAACAGGACAAGATTGCAACTTTACACAAAGATGATAAAGATGAGGCATACAGCTCGTGGAGACGGCGTCACAATCTCTTATGACGACGTCAAACTGTTCAAGAGATGATGTTTGGACCTTTGGTGACGACGTCAGCGTAGTCGACATTGAGAAGCCCAAAGAAGATTCTACGGGTTGACGATGTCATAATTAACAAGCGACGTCGTCGCGACTTAATCTCTATATATATTTGTATGTTTTGTGTGGAAAACTTTAGGGAACGAACCTATATTTTATGACAACATTTTTAGACGATTTTTATGGTTTTCTAACCCTTGTGTAGCCACCATAACTCCATGTTTAATTGAAGTAAAGTTCCTTATTCCTTTTAATCTTTCGATATGTCTATGTATTGTTTGATTAATTATTCTTCGCTTTCAATTAACATGCTTGGCTAAATATAAATTGTGTTTGCTTATGATTGCATGAAACCTAGTTGTTTATATTTTCTTATTACTTCTTGTTAATGATGTGCGTGTTAGGCTTTAGAAACTAGCTTCTTAATTGCAAAGCGAATACGTCTAGGGAAACGCAGCTAGGTTATATGATACCCACGCAATAGTCTTCATACTACCTTGCCATTTGGGTGGATTCCGAGTTAGGTGTTTAATTAGTTAGATACTTACACATTCCATTACGAGGGTGACGGGTAATAAAATTAGAGAAGACAACTAGGGATTAGTGCATGATTAGGTAAACACATTTGTTTAACCATAAGAGTTTTCCATCACTTTTACTATTATGCAATTAGAATAGAATTAGGAGTACTTATTAGCTTTGTCAAACCCCTTTCAAACCTGAGATTTTACTTGCTTTCATAAAACATAAAAACACAAAATGAATATTCTTCCAACCTCTAGACCTTAGTAACCATACAATTCGAGCCTACCTAAACTATTCTCCTAGAGAATGATAATAGCCCCCCGAGTCTTGCCTATACTACACTACAACGATTAGGTACACTGCCTATGAGGGTTGTAAAACTTTGGTTTGCAATCACCGCACATCATGCCACTTAAGTCGCTTGGAAGTGAGGTTTATCTCGCCTGAAACAATGAGTTAAACTCGCCTGAAAAAATGAGTTTAACTCACCTAATAACTGGTTCTTATCTCGCCTGGTTTTCATACTTTTAATTCGCCTAAAACATCTTTTAAGTCGCTTGTACAACCAGCTTTTAAGTCGCCTAAAAAACTTAGATAACTCGCCTAAAAACCAGCTTACTATCTCGCTTGAATCCCAAGTGCAAGTCTCCTATACACTGGGTTTTATGTCACCTGATTCAAATTCTTAACTCGCTTGTACTTTCAGTTTATGAACTCGCTTGGAACATGGAGGTACACGAGCAGAAAATACCTAAAAAGCTTCAATCTTTACCTCTTTTTTGATAAAACTGAGCCACAAACTTCATACAAGTTTGTTTATAAAATTTATGCTCCTTTTTCCATCATTAAAATACATCAAGAACACACCAAAAATCCCATTCATACCCTTTTAAACCTAAAAACAACGAACCATTTTTAAAACCCTAAACTAGTTCGAATTCAACCTTAAACACAACATGAGTACTTTTGAAGCTCTTGATACCACTGTTACACGGTCAAATTCACTTTCTAAACATGATTCGGAGGCTTGTTTACACCCCATCAAAATGTTACACCCAAATCGCCTTAGCCTTCCTTGTATGTACTCATTTTTAGTACATTATTTTTATCACAATTGTTTAACCCCATTGTTTACTTGATTACATAGTTGCTAAGTCGAGTCTATTGTTAGTGTATACAATTTTGGGACGATTGCGATTCATGATAGTTTTTATTATATGGAGAAATGGGGAAGAAAGTCAAACTATTACCCCCATATTTGGCTAATATGCTCCATGTTTATTGATCATTTTCGGGTCATTAGTTAGTTTATTTTCGAGTATTAAAAACTCAAGTGTAGGGGTGCTGTTATAAACCCCAAGTCATGTATATTTATTTATTTTCAGCAGATGGCATGGCAAAAGTGTATATAAAAAAAATTAAAAAATGAAAAAAGCAAAAAAAATATGTTAGAATATACGGGCTGCCATCTTGCTGGGGAGGCTTAAACAAGTATTTAGCCATTTTAGAGAGAGACCGAGAGTAGAGAGAGAAAGTAAATATAGGTGTTTATTAAAGATAAAGGAGGTTACACCCAAATTATGACAAAAACCTCGCCCCTCTTGAAAGTGAGGATGGGGTATTTATAGCCGACACTAGCCTAAACTATCATCACTTGGCAATTCTAGTCCATGCGGGTGTAGCTATGATAACTAGTTGTAATTCCGTAATGACGCTCACATTTTTTAGACTAACAGTAAAGATCGTGGCAGTAACCAACTTCACGTTAAGGTGATATCATCATGTTCTTGTTACTTTGTAGCAACTTTACCCTCGTAGTGGTTTATATCAACCATCATTTATATATACCTCTAAGTAAACACACAAATACCCCATACCATATTCATGCAAGCATATAAAACTTCAAATCGATAGTGGTCACCACCATCCGTACCTTTTTTTCTTTCTATTTCACGTGTCAACTTCGCGTCCCTATTATGGTACTTCACGTGCGGTCATTACCTCCACACGTGAAAAAATTTGATAACTCCTTAAATGCACAATTTTTAGGCATTTTATCGTTGCTTTTATATGTTTTTTGGTTAGTTTAATAATTATACTTAATCGTTTATTTTTTATGTTTTAGCATTTGGAGGAAAAACACATGACTTGGGCTCGATTCGGGAAGAAACTGGACAAAAACACAACACTTCAAGCTTGCGACTTCCATTATGACGCCTTCACCAAAAGTGCCTAGAAAGTGAAGTTTTTAATCAAGTTTGTGACTTCACAGTGCGTGGACACGGCGTCAGGATTTGCTATTGACGTCGTCAAGAGTAAAGGGCGACGACATCACTACAACTTGTGACGCCATCACAATGACCGACAAAGAGAAGCCTCTAGAAGATTCGGCGGCCTGACAGCGTCAGGAAACCCTAGTGACAGCGTTAGACCCGATTTCTTATATATACAAACCTAATTTTTTATATTTTGTGATGGAAATACGGGAGGAACTTTAGTAGCAGCTATAATGGTCGAATTTTAGGGTTTTAAACCCTTTTGTACTCATCCATATTCCATGTTTAATTGAAGTGAAGTTCTTTTACCCTTTTAATCATTCAATATGTCCATGTGTTGTTTGATTAATCATTTTTTGCTTTCAATTAACATACTTGGCTAAATATATACGTGTTTGCTTATGATTGCATGAAACTTAGTTGTTAATTCTCTTTTATTATTGCTTCTTGTTAGTGGTGTGCGCGTTAGGCTTTAGAAAACTAGCTATTTGATCTTCATATCATAACATAGACGTCTAGGGAAACGCGATTAGGTTAGAGGATACCTGTGGTTAGATCATCATATCTAGATCACCTTGGGGTGGATTCCGAAATAGGTATTTATTGCGCTTGAATTTACAATTAGACGTGAGCGATGTCTGCAGGTAACCACCGTCTAGGTTGTCACGTAGATAGCGGACTTGACCAACCCGCTGCTGAATTAGGGAATACTTACACATTGCATTAACAAGGGTGACGAGCAATAAAATCAGAGAAAAAAACTAGGGAGTAGTGCATGATTAGGTAAACATGTTTGTTTAACCATACGAGTTTTTCCATTAATTTACTTTTCTACATAATTACTAGTAGTTTAATTTAGTAGTTTAATCAACACCCTCTTCAAACCCGAGATTTACTTGCTTTCTAAAAAATATAAAAATACAAAAATAATCTTCTCTCAACCTTTAGACCTTAGTAAACATACAATTCGAGCCTACCCAAACTATTCCCCTAGAGAACGATAATAACCCCCCGAGTCTTGCCTATACTACACTACAACGATTAGGTACTCTACCTAGGAGGGTTGTAAAACGTCTGTGTTGCAACCTACCACATCAAGTTTTGGGTGCCGCTGCCGGGGAATAGTCTAGGTTTCGAATTCTATCTAGCTTAGGTCTACTCACTAGATTCCTATCAAGTGAGAATTTTTCTTTTTCTTTTTAGGTTAGCTCTCTCATAGTCTATCTTTTCTTCGTCCCCTTTGTTTTGTAAACCTTACTTTCGTTAACCATCATGGGAGATGCAAATCCACCCCGTACTTTAGGAGATTATTTCTAACCAATCCACGAGGGCTATCAAAACACCATTAATCTCCCCAAAAGGAACAATGTAGTGCCTCTACGACCTCACACCATCTGATTGATGCAAAACGGATGTGCATTCCTTGGACTTCGGTCCGAAGATCCACATCAACATCTTAAGGATTTTCTAAAACTTGTTGATTCACTTGACCTTAATGTTAAAAATAAGGAAAGGTGTGACTGCGTTTATTTCAATTTTCCCTTCCCGATCAAGCTAGCAATTGGCTTGAACATCTACCTGTGGGATCCATCTCCACTTGGGAGGATCTCACTACCCGTTTCCTTGCTTAGTTTTTCCCACCAGGAAGAACTATCATTTTAAATTTCATGCAAAACAATTGAAGTAATATTTGCATCATAAATAGCATCATCATCTGCAGCATATCTTAACATAATCTTACAAGATTACATATGATCTCTTAAGATTTTGCATATCAAAATTCGGATTGTGTTACTGTTGGCCTAGTTCCCTTTGGATATAAAGTTGCGTTCTGTTCTGCATAAAAGAACTGGCAAAAAAAAAAAAAAAAAAAAAAAATAAAAAAAAAAAAACAAAAATCGGCATACAGTAAAATTTATGGCTATAAATACCAAGTCATTTCTCTTGTTTAGACACACCTTTCTAACAATAAACTTACTTATCTACTGATCATTCTCTCTAGTTTTATTTAGCATTTTGTAGGTAATTCTCTTCAAACAAGAAATTGCTAAACACCCCTTCGAGACGATCAAGTAAAGTTTCTTGCTTCGCCAATACCAATAACACCTTCAGATACCTTGCTGAATATTGTTATAGCATTACTTGTGTGTTAGTTATATTCTCCATCATTGATAAAACTAGAATAGTGTAGTTAGGTTGATTCTACAAGTGAAGGATCCAGATATCTTGCTTTTGTACCGGTCAAAAGGTTGTAAAGCAAGTTGTGAGGTTCTCCGCCGGTTTATAGGAGACTTGGTGACTTGTATTTTACAAACTCTCGAGAGGTGCTCGAGGAGAGGTGTTGGAGTAGGGTTGTCATACAACCGACAATGGCGGAAACTCAGAAATGCAACATAATGATCAATCATAACACAAGATACAAAATAGAGAAAACTACATTGCAAAAACTTCAAGTGCTATGAAGACCATCAACCTCGAACAACCTCGAGTGATGTCCCAAATCGCAACTAAAATCAACAATCTCTTATAATTATTCAAATGCCCTCATAGGGGTCCATAATCCAACTTAAACCAAAACTTTCGAATACTAAAGCCAAATAAATTAAACAAGCAAGACTTCACATAAAATTCCACTCGGGATACTTCTAAGTTTGCTATCACACTTCAACCAAAACTATTTTTTTCATTCACCTGAAAATGATACTCGAAAACGTCAACAATAACGTTGGTGAGCTCGTAGGTTTGACCTTAAACCCAAAAGTTGTGCCAATATTTCAACAATGGATAATAGTGCTATATGACAGTGAATATATACGCAAACAACCTTAGCATCACAGCTAATCAATAACCATATGTCACTTACGCACCTAAAGGGCCTATCAGCTGGAGCACTAAAATTAGGGCAGGACCACACACAACTTGGTAGGGTACCCAATCCGCTCCATAATCACAAAAATACTAGGTAGGGTACTATTTCCGGTTCCAATATTTCTCACAATACACAGGTTGCGTAACATTCGATCCAAACAATCATTGGCATCAATAATATTCACAATAGAAGTCATAAGTACATATCTTGTCCCGTGAAAAACAAAACACATTTAGACAGATCAATTCAAAATCACATTTTGAGTTTCATTTTCCCCAACGGTAATAAAAAAAACAGTATAAAGTCAGGGCTAAGAGAACTAACCCAAGCAAGTATTTAGCAACCAAATCTCATCACACAGCAATGCAATCGACGCCCGCACATTGACCTAGGTCCAGTTAATGTTCCCAAATTTATCATCCAATTCTCATAAACAATCTTATGTTTGATGCATAGAGTTAGAGAATTGTACAATTACTTACAACAACTTAGTAGTGTGATGGTTGACGACATATCCCAACAATCATATCAATCCCATTACTCAATAATACATACTTATACTATTTAGAGAAAATAGATAAGTAAAATAAGTAAATATTTATAATTAATAACTTGCGGGTACCCGGAATGCAGGCGGCTTAATATCAGTACAACGGCGTCGTGGTACCCTGATGGACTATATTTGACGGCTGAGCAATGTTATCCGGCTAAGCGTTTTTTCTAACGAAATAATTAAAAATCACTTGCTGTTAGTACCAGTAAGGTTGAGGAAGGAAGTGAGATGTATTTAGGATTACTTTTTTTGCATCTGTTTGTCTGTAACAAAAAACATTTGTACGTGAGAGATATGAAATGGTTGTGTGTGGTTTATATTATGGCATGCGGTTAACATTTTAATATTCTATTTTTTTTTCTAGTTAGGTTTTTTTAGCGGTTTAACGTTATTTTTTAATAATTAATGGAGGTTACAATGATGGTTTAATGCGGTTACACATGTTATTGATATTGTTATTCTTTTTTTTTGTTTTAAAAATGATAAATTGGACACATTAAATAATAATTTTTACAGTGAAACAATCACTAACTTAATAAAAGAGAAAAAAGATAAATTACTTATAGAAGTAAGTAGTAGTTTAAGTAATTGGAACCCAATTCCAATAACCACAATAATCCAATTCAAATATTGAAATTTCTAACAAACTTCACAAATAAAACCCCAAACAGGTTATCATCATCATCATATCGATTCATCAATTCAAAACTAATTCACCAAATCATAACTAACATGATGAATAAAAACTTTACTAAAATTCAGCAACTTCATCAAAAGTTAATATCGATTTAGGATAACGGATGCTTTGCGATCATATCATTAATTCACAAGATCTATTCTAAAAAATCCAAATCCATCAACTTAGCATTTGACTTCAACGATGTATGCATTAACATTTCTTGAATTCTTCATTGCAAAAATTTATCCATGATGTATCAAACATTTTTAAACAAAAATCATCCAAATCAAAACATCTTAAAACCCTCTTCATTCTTCATCCAAAACATTTCATCACATCTTTTTTTAATAAATAACGTCAATGCGAATAAGAAGACCTCCATTTCTTTGGTACTCGTATTCATCTTGTGCTTTGGTACCCGTATTCCTCTAAAGCCATGATCATTAGTTGACAAATGCGGAGTCTATGGCTTGGCGGTTTGCGGCTGAGAGCACATGGATGTTGGCAAATGTGGCGACAGAAATCTAACGGTAATGGCGGGCCAAAATCTGATATGTGAGTCGGCACTAATCTGAATTTGGTGGTTTGAAGAAAGAAAGAGAAATGTGTTTGTGTTTTTAAGAGAGATAAAATAGAGAGATGAAAATGTGTAATGAATTTTGTTAGTATGTTAGGTTTTTATACTCGTATTTGAGTTTGTGGTTTACACTTAAATTATGTTTAATGGACCATTACAAATGGACCACATGAATGCAGCAGTTACAATTTGAAGTTTTGTGACAATATTATTGTTAGCGTTATTAGGATACAAGTTGATTGTATTTAAAAAAAACGTTATTGGACGCCGTTACAACTTTACCATTTAATTGGTTGTTACATGTTTTGGGGTTTTACAAGTTTTGGCTATTAAATGATTTTAAAAGCTTTTAAATGTGTATGATGAACATTTTCTAATAGTTTTACATCTTTCCTAATAAAGTAATCATTTTTACTTAATTTTTTAAGACTTCTAAAAATAGATGGGCTAAATATTTTATAAAGTACGAGGAAAGTGTTTGTGTTTTTAAGAGAGATAAAATATAAAAATGAAAATGGTGTAATGAATTTTGTTAGTGTATTAGGTTTTTATACTCGTATTTGAGTTTGTGGTTTACAATTAAATGATTTAATGGACCTCTTAAAAATGGACCCACTTGATGCAGCCGTTACAATTTGACTGAATTGATGACAATATCAATGTTAGCGTTACAAGTTGAATGTTTTAAAAAAAGTTTATATGGGCGTTACAACTTTACTATTTAATGATGTTTACTTGTTTTGTTGGTTGTTACAAGTTTTGCTATTAAAGGATTTAATGGCTTTTAAATGTGTTATGATGTACATTTTTCTAATGAGTTTGTACATCTTTCCAAATTAAAGTAATCTTTTTTACTTAATTTTTATAGACTTCTAAATATAGATGGACTAAAGCTGAATAATGAAAAAGAAAGGTGTTTGTGTTTTTAGTGAGACTAAAAATTAAGAGATGTAAAATGGTGTATGATTGTGTTAGTGTGTTAGGTTTGTATACTCGTATTTTGGAGTTTGTGGTTACACTTATATGATGTTTAATGGACCGTTAAATGGACCAATGAATGCAGCAGTTACAATTTGGACTGATACTGATTGACAATATCAATGTTAGCAGTTACAGTTGACGTATAAATAAACGTATATGGGCCGATAAGCTTTACCATTTAAATTGGTTGTCAATGTTTTGGTGGTGTTACAATTATTTTGGATATTAAAAGGATTTTAAAGGCCTTTTAAATGTTGTATGAATGTTACATTTTTCTAATGGTTTTACATCTAATTCTAATTTAGTAATCTTTCTTTACTTAATTTTTTAAGATTCTAATATAGATGAGCTAAATGTGAGTTTATAGGTAGTTTATGTGTGGTGTGTGTGTGTGTATATATATATATATATATATATAATATCATTATTATACTAATATAGTACTTTTAAGGTGTGTTTGTGACATGTTTTTATAGTGGCATTTTTTATGGATATGATAGATTTTGCTTTATTAAGGCTCCACTAGCATTATTGCTATATTGAAGAGCAGTTACTTTTTGCAGCATGTTACAAGTTTATAGGTTAGAGGTTGTTACTTTGGTTTTATAGAATCAAAAGTGATGAAGATGAAAAAGTAGAGAATAACTCACCATCGAAATCGAGCATGGAAAAAGAAAGAGAGAAAGAGATACAATCAGTGCATATGTTGATTAGGTAGCATGCGGTGGCTAGAAGATTGTGATCAGCTAAACAGTAGGGAGAGCATGGGTTTGGCAGCACGTCATTCGGCGAGAGATCGGTAGAGGCGGCGACGGAAGCCGGCGGCAAACAACGGCTGGTGGCGTCCGACGTGGTGGTAACGTCCGACGTGGTAGTGACGTCCGGTGGTAGGGCCGGCGTGATGATGTGGGGGTGGTGGATGATAGTTTTTATGAGATGAGAATAGTGGGTATTTTTTTGTTGTGTTTGTGTTTGTATGGTGTGTGAAATGGATTGTAGTTATATTTTAGTGATAAAAGTCCGCTCCCCCAAATATACCGCCTTTTTAGGGTTTTTTAAGTAGAGGGTGTTATATTGTTTGGCATAATTTTATTGCTTGCATAAAAAGATTTGTAATTTGGAATGTAACAACCTTTTTAATGGCTTTTAAAGAGGGTGTTAAATTGTTTGGCAGAATTTTATTGGTTGCATAAAAAGATTGTACAACGTGATAAGGATTTGCACTATTAGACTTCATTTTATTAGTAATTTTTTTATTAAAATTTTAAGTTCTTCTAATTTTAGAAATTGGCTAAATGATTTTATAAGTAGTAGAGATTATAATTATATCTCGGATATGTCCCATTCGGTAACCTTAGTCACCTCAAATTAATCATATTCGGGTTTGAAAAGAAACGTTTATAATAGTATATTATTCGAGATAGTTTCGAGAAAATTTATTTTTCGTTCTTTTGGTGATTTATTAAATAAATAAAATAATTAAAATGATTATTTTAGTATTTAAAATCAAAAAATCATGTTTTTAGGAAAACATTTCTAAGTATATACTTTAAGAAATTCTCAGAATGGATCCCGTAAGCTTCATACACGTTGTCCAAGGTTTCAACCTTATTTTCAAATTCAACTTTTTTTTGTTCCATAATATTCGAATTTAGACAAAATTCTAAAATCTCAAACTTTAACGTTTACTAAAACGTTTTTCCCAAAATATCGTTCAACATCACTCCGTAAATATTTTTCACTTTCAAAAGTCCGTCAAAACTCTCATAACGACTAAATATCGCTTATTGGGCTTTAAGGCCCAACAAGGGTCCATTAAGATATTTATAAGTCCAAAATACGATCCAAGTCCAAAACCAAGGTCCATTTACATATATAAGTTAGTACTCTTAAGTATGAAAATATCGACCCTCAATTCGGCCTCCATTAAGCTACAGCTTAAATAGACTTATTGGGTCTTGGAGTCATAAGCTCAAATTTAGTATTTTTAAGCTTAAACATAAGCTTTTACTTGTATCGAATTTGGGTACTTCCATTTAAGCCTCAAAAATAGTCCACAACATACGCCATAACACAAAATAATCAAAATCACTTTCCTAGTGATTTTGGGAATTTTTTGTGGCATATAAGCCCAAAATAAGCCAAGAAATAGCTTAAAAATAAGCTCGGATAAACTATACAAGCTACTATCTAAAATATAAGCTATCTTAGCACTCATATATTTTTTCAAACTATCACGACCACAACATCAAAATTACAAAAACCTTTATTTTCCTTTTTTAATCTAACGAACCAAACACCTTTTTTTATTCATTTCGTTTCCAAAAATCGATTTTTCTCGACAATCTATTGTAAAATCTAACCATTCTAAGCATCAAATAAACCCAAAAAGGATAAACGAAATGTAAATTGAAAACTTACAAGAAAAATCTTCAAAAAATGTATATTTTGACACGAACCGACAACCCAAATCGTTGTTTAACGAATACTGAGCACAGAATCAACCAGATATATCACCAATTTTATGCTTTTTATCATAAATTTCAAAAATTTAAGTTTGTGTTGTGTGGCTTAGTTCGGGACGCCCAAGAGGGAGAGAAAGAGTGTTTTTTTTTGTGAAAAATGATCTATGTGTTTTTTCAAATGTGGATATGATTTTTATGTGTCCATCCATGGACACACTTTCCTAAATTTGGCCTTTGTTGTTCTAAGAGACTAGAATCAGGCCATGGGAGCCAAGAGGGGTCTCGGGTCTTTTCTTTCCATGGTCGGGATCACTTAAATATCATAATATCATACGTAAAATTTTCCATAAAGTTTATTGCTTTTTTATTCACTTAAAAATAACTTTTCCCACTAAACTAGAGTATTTAGAGGACTATTTTCACTTTAAACCCTTTCAGACTCATCTGGAAATTAAGGTCGTGTTTTCGGACGGCATTTTTAAAATTCACGGGTCAAACAACACGGAATACAAATACACAATAATACCCTTCCTAAAGGGATTATTAAGCACAATAAACCATTAATCACCATATTTCATAAATTCTTCACTGTCAACGGTACAAAATCCGAATAATGACAAAGTTTAAATAGTCAAGCGAACTATAAATGAATATATTAAGAACACAAAAAGGGAAAGGTTACATTTCTACCCCCTTAAAGAATTTTCCCCGAAAATTCAATACTACAACACAAACAAATGCGGGTACCTTAAATCACATTGATTTTCACGTTCCACGTGATATTCAGGGCCACGTTTCGAATATCCACGAACTTGACGATGGCTAATCTAATAGTTCAATTCTTATGCTGTGCAAATATCTTATTCATAAAAATTTCACAGGTCTTCCGCAAAATTAAAATAGCATCAAATCGAATTATCCAAAGGGCACTTGGAAGGTTGGATTAGCCAAAAACTTTTAAGGTGGAATAGTGTAACAGTGTATGTAAACACCATTCAACTCTTCAGGCAAATCTAACCGATAGGCCACAGGGCCTACTTTTTCAATAATCTCAAAAGGTCTAACAAATCTAGGTTTTAACTTCCCTTTCTTCCCAAAGCGTACTACACCTTTCCAAGGCGACACTTTGAGCAAGACGTAGTCACCTAAACTAAACTTTAGAGGCTTCCTTCTCTTATCAGCATAACTTTTCTGGCGATCACGCGCAACCATATATAATTAGACTTAAGTCTATCCTTAATCTGCGAGATCTTCTCAGTAGTCTCTTGCACTAACTCAGATCCTATTAACTGACCTTCTCCAACCTCAGCCCACATAATTGGCGAATAACACTTTCTACCATACAATTCCTCAAACGGAGTACATCTCACACTAGTATGATAACTTTTGTTATACAAAAACTCAACCAACGAAGATGAACATCCCAACTCCTTTTGAAGTCCAGGACAAACGGTTCTAAGAATGGTCTTCCAAAGTTGAATAGTAATCGCTGCTTGACATACGGTTTGAGGGTGATAAGCCATACTCATGTCTAAACGAGTTCCTAATGCCTCTTGCATTGACTGCCAAAACCTTGATGTGAAACGACTATCACGATCTGATATAATTGGTCAAACTTGATGAGATAATCTTGTGTGTTTAGGATGAAACATTCTCTTCCAAGAAGTATTCTAAGATTGGCTTTCTACCCCTAAAGACTTCATATGGTGTTTTTCCTAAAATTGGACTAATTAATATTCTGTTTATGATGTATGTTGAGGTGTTGACAGTGTGACACCAAAACTTTTGTGGTATAGATTGTTCGTTTAGCATTGTTCTACTTATTTCTTGTATTGTCCTATTCTTTCTTTTAACTACTCCATTTGATTATGGAGTCCTAGGTGCAGAGAAGTTGTAAGTAATTACATTTTCATCACAAAAGTCTCCAAATTGTGTTTCGTTATCAAATTCTCTACCATGATCCGTCCTAACGGATAATATGGAACGACCTAGTTGATTTTTGATTTTCTTACTAAATATTTAAGATTGTTCGTATGCCTCATTTTTGGTCTTTAAGAATTTTGTCCAAGTGAACCTAGAATAGTCATCGACTATTACTAATGTATATAGATTTCTTTCATAACTCCGTATGGCGGAAGGACTGAATATATCCATGTGTAGAAGTTCTAGACACCTATTTGTATATACCATATTTTTAGCTTTATGACTAGTATGAGCTTGTTTTCCCATATTACAAGCATCATAAAAGTGTTGATCAAACTTATGTTTAGGAAGATTCCTAACTAATTCTTTGAGGATGGCGACTGAATTAAACGCATGTTTGCGTGTCCTACTCTTCTATGCCATAAAGTTAACTTATCATCTATGGTGGTTAGAAATATTTTATCTTCCGGTATATTTCTTATTTTCATTACGTATAGTCTGTTTTTTCTAATACCTTTTCCTATGGTTTTTTCATCTTTGGTTATTTTACTATCATATTGTGAGAAAATTACCTTACACTTACTATCACAAATTTGATCAAAGCTAAGTAGATTAAATGCTAAGTTATCTATGGGAAACATTGTTAATAATGAGTGGGTTTTGAGAGATCGTACCTTAGTGTAACCTTTGCCTTTTTTGTGTTCTGAATATTTCATTTATAGTCCTTTGACTATTTGACTTTTGTCAGTTTATTCAGATTATGTATCGTATTGACGGTGATGATTTTTAAGAGAATTGTGATGAATTGTGGTTCATTATGATTATAATCCCTTTTGGAATGTATTATTGTGTTATTTGTATTTCGGGTGGTTTGACCCGTGAATTTGCGAGAAATGCCGAAAAACGAGTCCGACACGTCCGTTAATGTCCAAATGAGTTTTGAAAGGGTTTAAAGAGAAAATATGTCATGTGAATACTCTAAGTTAATGGAAAAGTATTTTTAAGGTGAATAAAAATGCTAATTAACTTTGGGGTAAATTTTACGGTTGAGTTTTACGAGTATTTAAGTGATCCCGACCCGAAAAGAAAGACCCGGGACTCCCTTGGATCCCATGGCCGGTCATGGCAAGAGAGGGGGACAAGGTGGCTAAATTTTAGCTAGCCTTGTCTAAAGTTGTACAATTATATTCATTTTCTAGCAAGTTTCCACTCATTTCATTTTTATTACAAAAAAATAAAACACACACTTGTGTGTGTGTGTGTATTGATTCGTCCGCCACCCTCCACCATAATCCACCATAAATTTTCCAACTTTGATCTAGAACGTGATATTCCGGGTTGATACGAGTGATTGGGTATTCATTTAAACAACGTTTGGGTTGTCCGGTTCGTGTCGAAATCTACAAATTTGAATATTTTCTTGTAAGTTTTCAAATTTAAATCTCGTTTGTCCTTTTGGGTTTATTTTGATGCATAGATGTTAGTTGTACAAGTTGATCGTCATGAAAATCGATTTTTGAAAGCGAAATGAATAAAAAAGAGCGTGTTTGGTTCGTGAAAAGGAAAAAGAAGGTTTTTGTAGTTTTGATGTTGTGGTCGTGATGGTTGAATAATATATGATGTTAAAATGCTTATTTTTGATAGTAGCTTGTATAGCTTATTCGGGCTTATTTTTAAGCTATTTCTTGACTTATTTTGGGCTTTTATGCCACGAACCATTCCCAAAATCACTAGGAAAGTGATTTTGATTATTTTTGTGTTATGGCGTATGTTGTGGACTATTTTTGAGGCTTATGGTAGTAACCAAATGCGATACGTAGCTTATTAGCTTATTTTCAAGCTTAATATACGTATTTTTGAGCTATTGGACTCACGGCCCAATAAGTCTATTTAAGTCGTGGCTTAATGGGAGGGCTTATTGTGGTCCGGATTATTTTCTACTTATAAGTATATGCTTATATATGTAAATGGACCTTGGTTTTGGACTTGGATCGTATTTTGGACTTATAAATGTCTTAATGGACCCTTGTTGGGCCTTAAAGCCCAATAAGCGATATTTAGTCGTTATGAGAGTTTTGTCGGACTTTTGAAAGTGAAAATGTATTTACGAAGTGATATTGAACGATATTTTGGGAAAAACGTTTTAGTAAACGTTAAAGATTGAGATTTTGGAATTTTGTCGAAAAGTGTCGAATTTATGAAAAGTGTTGAAAATAAGGTTTGAAACCTTGGAAAACGTTGTATGAGCGTACGGGTCATGTCGAAATTTCGTAAAAAGTTTATACTTAGAAATTTTCCTAAAAACATGATTTTTGATTTTTAAATAATAAAATATTATTTAATTATTTTATTTATTTAATAAATTCACTAAAAGACGAAAAATATAATTTTTCTCGAAACTTCTCTAATGTGTTTATTATGAGTAAACGTTTCATTTTCAACCGTATTATGATTATTTTGAAGTGACTAAGGTTACCGAATAGACTTGTCGAGATATATTTATAAGAGAGAAGTGCAAAAATCATCCATGTGGTTTGTCAAAAAACTGTCTCACGTCCCTCGTTAAATAATGGTCTAAAACACATCCCTCCGTCAATATTTTGAGGCACGATACATCCCTTGGGCTAACGGCGCAAAAAATTTTATGTTAATTATTAACGAGAGTCTAAAAGAAGGGCATTGTTGTCTTTTTGCTGCCACAGAGTTGTATCGTGAAACTTTGTTTTTAAAAAAAATTAGTTTTTGTTTGTTTTTTACTTTTGTTTAAAAAAATAACTTTTTTACATTATTATTCGTAAAAATATTTAAGATTTTTTTACAATTTTTTTCAAAAAAAAATCGCACTTTTTAAAATCTTAATTTTACGGAAAAAATTTAAAAGTTTCGTAAAAAAATTTTAAAATTTTTCATGGATAATAACGTAAAAATTAATTTTTTAAACTTTAAAAAGTACGAAAAAAATTAAATTTTGTTTCAAAAAATTAAGATTTTAAAAAGCGCGAATTTTTTTTAAAAAAAATTGTAAAAAAATCTTAAATATTTTTACGAATAATAATGTAAAAAAGTTATTTTTTTTAAACAAAACTAAAATACAAACAAAAACTAAAAAAACTAAAAAAATTAAAACAAATGTTCACGATACATCCATGTGGCAGCAAAAAGACAACAATACCCTCCTTTTTGACCCTCGTTAATACTTAACGGAAAAAAAATTGCACCGTTAGTCCTCATGGATGTACCGTGCCTCAAAAAAATTGCATCGTTAGTCCAAGGGATGTATCGTGTCCTAAAACATTGACGGAGGGATGTGTTTTGGACAATTATTTAACGAGGGACGTGAGACAATTTTTTGACAAACCACAGGGATGATTTATGCACTTCTCTCTATTTATAATTATTAATTATAAATATTTATTTATATTACTTATCTATTTTCTCTAAATATTATAAGTATGTATTATCGAGTAATGGGATTGATACGATTGTTGGGACATGTCGTCAACTATCACACCACTAAATTATTTTAAGTAATTGTACAACGCGTCTAAACTCTATGCATCAAACGTGAAGATTGTTTTGGAAATTGGTGATTAAATTGGGACATTAACTGGACTAGGTCGTGTGCGGGCGTCGTGGCATTTGCTGTGTGATTGAGATTTGGTTGCTAAAGTTATTGTAAGAGATTTTGGATTTGATTGTGATTTGGGACATCACTCGAGGTTGTTCGAGGTTGATGGTCTTCGTAACACTTGAAGTTTATGCATTGTAGTTTTCTCTATTTTGTATCTTGTGTTATGATTGATCATTATGTGCCGTCCCGAGTTTCGTTCATTGTCGGGGTTGTGACAAGATTAGTATCAGAGCCAGGGGTTATAGAGAACTAGGTGGGTTGACCTAGACTATAACCTAAGATCCGTCATTTAGTTGCGTATAAGATCTATGTGTGCGGTGTTCCGCTTTTGCTTGCTTTCGCGTTTTCGTGGTTTGGTACTTTAGTTATGTCAGTCATGAATGACTGGGAAAGGATGCGAATATAGTACGATGGCCAACATAGGTTATAAGAGTATCACAACTCACTATACTTAGTAATGTCGTTCACACATATCGAGTTGACTCGTAGGTCGGTATTATGTGTTTGGTCTGATATATATAGTAAGATATTATATATATATATATACATATACATATATACATATATATATGTATATATATATATGTGTGTATGTATATATATATATATATATATATATATATATATATATATATATATATATATATATATATATATATATATATATATATATATATATTCTATATATATGTGTATATATAAGTGTGTATATATATATATATATATATATATATATATATATAGTATATTATTATATATACACACTACACACACTTTAATATTATATATATATATATATATTAGTCTTCCCACTTACCTAACGTTGCCCATGTTCTCCCTTGTATAGATAATGCCGCCAAGGATGAGGACCAATGGGCTGGACGGCCTTGCTGTCGTAATCATTGGAGGGGAACGGGTGGAATGGGTTTGTTAGAGGTTAAAAGGGGTAGAAGACCTAGGAAGGTAATGAATGAGTTGTGTTGACTTATTTGACTTATGAGTCAAGAAATGGACCAGAGATGGAGCTATTGGGGGTTGTAGAGGGAGTTAATGGGAATGTAAAGGGAGTTAATTGGGAAGAACCTGACTTCTCGACGATCATTGCCCAACAATTGCAGAACCTCTTACCCGCCATGCTAGCTCAGGTTGGTAACCAAGGAAATTGTGGAAAACTAGAAGGGGGGTTGAATAGTTTACCGCTTTTTAAATTAATGTTATGCTTGTTTATAAAAAATTAGATTCGACTTTTGTTTGATCTCAATATGTGCACAATATGAACAATACAAGTATGTAAGTAAATGACAAGTAAATATGATAGACAAGAGATAAGAGTTTGAAGGATTAACAAAACACATGATTTATAGTGGTTCGGTTAACCGATCGCACTCTTCGCCTACTCCGCTCCCCGAGCACCAAACTCGAGAGTTATCTTCTCTATTGTCAACAAACTCCTTTTTAGGTGGGGTGGGAGAAGAGAAAACGTACAACGACTTAGCCTTACACCCATTTTCCGACACTAAAGGCGAAATTGTTTCGAGTTCATATTTTTGCTAGTACCAATCTATCACAACACAACTCACCACTTCTCAACTAATTCCACAACTTGGATTACTACACAAATTCTCTCTATTCACAACTTCTTTTCACCTTCAAAACTTCACTTTGCTTCACACGTCACTTCACCAAGACCACTATACGTTCACACCAATCTAATCACTATTTACTAAGTTCACCCCGATCTAACTATTCTTACAATGGTCACAACAATCTACGTATTGTATACAACTACGATTCTACACCTCTCAATATACACAAAGGATTTACAAGATATAACACAACTACACAACTATGACCAACCATACTTAACACTTCTCTTCTGATTTGAGGATTAGAAGATATTCTTCTCTTGCATTTGAGGAATTGAGCTTGGGATCACTTGGAAAATAAAGCTTTATGATTAATGATAAAGGAATGAAAGGGTATATAAACTGATTTAGAACAGAAAGAAAATGTGTGCAAAAGATGAGAAAAATCAGTGGGAGAATGTCAATATTTATTAGGCGGCTGTGACTAAAAGTCCATGGCCGGTCCCCTTAATTAGGGTGCCGGTCCCCTTAAGATTAAAGGGGCCGCCCGTTATAATTAAGGGGGCAGCCCATGCCTGACGCTCCTTTTTTTTGTCTTTTTTAGAGGAGGTGTTTTCTGAAATATTTTTAGCCGTTTTTGGGTAGAAAATTTGAATTCAAAATATTTATTTGAATAAAACATTTCTTTTAAATCAAAAAATATTTTGTAAAAGATATAAAAATGTTTGTGTCATTTTTATAAAAAGTGTGAGTTTAAATAAAAAATCCTTTGATCATAAACTACATTAAGCATTTGTTTATTCATACCTTTAAGTGATTAAATTTTCGAAATGAAAATTTACTACTAATTACTTGTTTATAATTAATTTTTCATTAATTGTTTTTACATTTTGTGATTATCAAAACGTAGAGAGATCGAAAAATATTAACAATGTTTACAAAATCTAAACTCATTAAATGTAAAATTAATTTTAAATAAGTTTTTAGTGAGTTTTATTTCCATTTCTCCCTTTTTTGTAAAATCAAAAAGGCTCCGCCGATTAGCATTAGTAAAAACGACAAAATAAATGCTCCCCCTTGTTCGAGGGCCCCAAGGAATCGAGCTATGGTATCTTTGCTACAAAAACAAGTTAGACGAACAAGACAACCATTTCTAACATGTAGCAACTAGGAAAAAATATTTAAACATGTTGATAAAGCTTAACAAGTGTCAAGTTATTTGTGTAAACTAACAATCACAAATATATATCAACTAGGCTTATCTTTTATGAATGTGAATAATACAATCAACCAAAAAGAAAACTAGTGCATAATTAAAACATAAGACTAAAGGCCATTCATTAAACATAATAATTGTGTATGACACACAAGCATGCATACATCAAGTAGAAATAATATGCTTGAAGCATATTAGTACAACATACATAAAATTTAAACTACAAAGATCCTATAATTCCATGGAACTTGCTTGCAAAAGGTTTGGTTGACAATTATTTGAAAATGGCTAAACATGGTGTATGTTTAGTTTGGTGAAAGTGATGGTGGTGGTGGTGAGTTGGGTGGTGGAGGTTGTGAAAGCATGTATTCAATGTGAGAAAACATGCATTGGAGCTCATCTCTCAATCCAAAGATAAGAGTACGGTTGTGAATGCAACACAAACATGAGTCTCCATGTGCCTCAAGAAGGTTCAAGAATGGAGATGACAAAGATAGTAGTGCAGGGTGATGGATGCAAATTGGGACATCAAGTGGGGTAATTGGTGAAAGGGTGAGAGTGATGTCCATTGATGCATTTTCTTGAGTTAGAGGAGGTGGAAGAACTCTTAGAGGAGGGGATGTTGGTGAGTTCAAGTAGTTATTTGGTGATGGTGATGTGGATGAGGTTGGTGATTTGGGTGTGTAGTCAATAGAGGAAGAGAAAGTGCCTTTGGTTGATGGTGTTTTTGAGGGTGCATTGAGCATCTAGGCGATGTAGAGTTGATGCTTGGTCTGATGGGGTTTTGGTTGTCTTTTCTTGAGTAAATCTACTAACAATTGTTTTGGTGAAATGATGTTGATTTTGGTCGTTTGGAATGCTTGGGAAAGGAAGCTCTAGTTTGAATGCATTGCGCCTGGTTTATGGTGGTTTGATAGAGGATGAAGAATGATGACGACGTGGTGATATGCATGAGAAGGGAATTTATTGGAGAGATTTGGTTGAAATGGAATGAGTTTGAATTTGTTTAGAAATTTCCAAAATCTGTTCTAGCAATCTGGGTAAGGATAGCTAAGGCTAGGTAAAAGGTAGTCAAAAAGAAAAAAGAAATAGTAAAATACGTGAACCAGATGGCCGGTCCCCTTAATTAATGGTCGACCCCCTTATCTTTAAGGGGACCGCCCTTATGAGTTAAGGAGGGCGCCCAACCCATCTGGGTGTTTTCAGACGACTAAAAAATTATTTTTTTTTTCAAAAATTTGTAGAAATGTTGTGTTTTGGTGTGTCAAGTAGATTCCCCGCTCCTGCCATCCCCCAGTCCATGGCAACATATTTTGTATAGAAACAAGTATATCATGCATGCATGCAATAATAAAATGTATGAGCTAAGAATAATTAAAAGCATATCACATAACAATTAGAGGTTCAAAGCAAGCTTAACCTAGTTCATAGTTATCTCGACTAAGGTCGGGGTTGTCATCACATGAATAAATTAAACATAACATAATTTTTAAGCATAAGTTACATAAGTCTTAAACCAACATTATTCTACAAGTAGTATCACTCACATCTTCACTTCTTTATTCTTGCCAAAGACTATCGCAATGCTTTCCAATATGACTTAATCACCTTACCTCTTTAGGATCTCTTGTGATTGATTAAGCAATTCGGTTTGTCTCTCGAAGAGGAGATCAACATTTTTTTTAGAAGAAGTGGGAACTTCATATGGTTGGTAATCGAGGTTTGAGAGAGTTTGGATAGGTTGTAGGAGATGGGGTACTAGCACGAGAAGCACCATCATCCTCATCATCATCTCCTTGGTGAGACGAAGATCCAAGTTATGATGGGCGGAGGTTGAAGAGACGAAGTGACGGGCTTTATTACGATCATTTCGGGGTCGACAGGTTTGTTTTTAAAGCGATTTTTGGAACATGACAGATCAACGACATGTAAATACCATTTCAATGATAAAGGATAAAGTTCCATTGACGTATCGATAGACGTCGGAGATCAAGAACACGCCTAAGGAAGTTGGCAGTGAAGGAGCCCATGATATTTGATTTCGCCTTGACAAGAGAAATAGCAAGATTATATTGTTCTTCGGCAACAATACAATACAACATGTGAGTGAGACTAGCCGGGAGATGGTCCCGGTGGCCTCCTAGTACCGAAACACATTCTCACGAATGAGTTCTTCCAACGCTTCAGTCTTGACTCAATCTTTGGTAAAGAAATTTTGTTAGGTTATATATAGATATGATGCAGAACGACATTTTAACTTTTCATGAGAGCGTTTTAACTCGACACATATCAACCTCCATGCAACTAACATCCCCCAACACCGCAACTATCCAGTCACCCCCGCGGAGCTCCCCCCCAGCCAAGGTCGGTTGATAGATAATATGGTCCCTCAGTCTCTTGAAGAATATGTAAGAGATGAAAGGTCCCATTACGTTTTATGAAAACGGCTTGGCATTATATGAATTATGAGAATTTGACCGATTGTGCGAGAGAGAGAGTGATGAATTCATGTTGGATCATGAATGAGATTAGAAGATAACTGTATTCATCGGTTTGGACTTTGACTTGACTATAAAAGTCTAGAATAAATCGAGGAACGATTGGTTCGTTGAGCTCGAAAAGACAATTGAAGCGAACGTTGGTGAACATTCGCTTAATGTTGTTGGATTTGTAATAGAGTTGATCGACCTCGTTGAATGCACGGGTTTTTTATTGGTGTGTAAGAGATGGCAAGGACGGGAGAGAATCGGTTTATTTGGGATTCTTTAGGAATATTATGATTTAGTATGGGAGGTATCACCAATAATTGCTCGAGGCATGTTTGTCACCTAAACAAGTCAACAACGAAATAAATTATTAAAAGAACAAGAAAATAACAAATAAAGTTTTTGAAAAACAACAAATGTGGGACAACGATTACTTCGACTCTAAAAATAAAAACCTAAGAAGTAATCCATATGTTCCTTAATTTATTTTTCACTTAATCTAAGATGTCGAAGAATATATTATTAAGTTTATATATTTCAAACATCTAGGAAATGACCCAAACACTCCCTTATCAATACAAGACTTGACTAAAATTGTTGAAAAATATACGTTAAGTTGTATATTTTGTTGACAAATATTAGTTCATCATTTTTTTTACTTAATGAGAGTTAAATGGTGTTTGTTTTGACTCAACACCTTATGTTTTTAAACTGTTAAACCAAACACCCTTTTATTTTATACATTTTATAAAATGATATCATATTTTATATGAATTATATATCTTGACGACTTATACAAGTTAGTTACGGGTTTACACATGTGACAAAAATATAATGATGGTCATTTCGACTCTAAAAATCGATCCTAAGAAACGAACCAAACACCCCTTTATTTTTATAAGACTTTATTCATTGATTCGAAAAATAAACGTTTAGATATGTATGTTTCGATAGACAATGTATGATTGTTTTAACATGTTTTTGGCATGAATCAACAATGTATAGACTTTTGTTTTGAAATTTCTTAGTTTAAAAAATAATTGAAAAATAATATATATATTTTTAACAAATTTTCGAACCAAAGAAAATTTGTGACTCAATCCTATTGAAATTTTGAATTCCTATGACTACGGGAATCATTATAGTTATGGATTTCCTAGACTTAATCAAATAAAAAATATAAAAGTTGTGAAAAATACCCAATTTTGATTGAGAGCAAAATTGGATGAAATTGAAAAAGAAAAGTGTAGGAAATCTTACAATAGGTGTTGTTAATCGAGTTGTAGGTGATTGCCCCTTGCGAAATTGGATGAATTTTGGGTTTGGAAGTTTGATTTTGTGGTTTTGGAGTGTGTGTGTTCGTCACACAGTAGCAGAGAGAGAGGGAAAGATGAAAATGGGTGTTTGGTATTGTGTTTTGCAAAAGAAGTGGGTTGTTTGGCGATTTTAATAGGCCGGTCCCCTTAATTATTAAGGGGGTCGCCCACTTTAACACGGCCGGTCCCCTTAATTTTAAGGGGGCCGCCTATCTGAGAAAAAAAATTGTTTTTCGATTTTGACTAGTTTTATAAATATACAATTATCAAAATACGTCGGGAGGTACTAGTAATATTATTTTATATACTCTAGTCGTCGAAGGAATAAGGTTGAAGACGAGAGAAAAATACTTGACATTTTTAATTAACTTTTCGTCAAGTTAAGTAAACTTAAATAATTTCCAATGAAATAATTAAGTTGTCAAGATTTTTGGATCGAGAGATGGTTTAGAAATGATTGACGAAATTTAATTGACATTTTAATTAACCTTTCATTAATTAAAAATACTTTGATTACTTCGGACGAAATAATCAAGTGCAAGCCGATGTGAGGATTTAACAAGGATTTTACGTGATTTCAATTAACTTCTTGTCAATTTGAGTAAATTAATTGATCTGTATGAAATAAATAATTTGTCACATTTGAAAATCTTTTAAGATTATGATAAACATTATGAGATTGAGTGATTGAATGAAGTTAACGCTTCATGAGAGGATTTTGATAGACGTAGTTTATTGTAGACGTGTAGATGATGCGGACGTCGTAGTCGAAAGGAGTTTGTTTCAGCCATAGTGATTTAATGTCATGCCTTTCCGGCGTAAGATGAAAAACTAATCCTACTTCTATGTTAATGATTACCCACTAACTCACTTTTCTTCATCTATGTGAGTTCGCTACTAGTGGACATAGGAAGTTTCCCATTTTATAGATGTATGTAGAGAATTCTAATTCAAATACGTGAGAGACGAGTTCAAATGACACAATCTCTTATTTCTAGGAAGCCAACAAATGGCATATAGTGACTACATGCGAAATGTGGTTTTGTTTTTAGGACAAGATATGTGCTTATGACTGCTATGTGAATATTATGTGTTGTATGATTGTTTGGAGCGGATGGGTACGCCTACCCAGTATTTGTGTGATTATTATAGCGGATGGGTACGCCTACCCTGGTTTGTGTGTGGTCATGCCCTAATTTTAGTGCTCCAACTGGTAGGCCTTTTAGGTGCGTAAGTGACATATGGTTATTGATTAGCGGTGATGCTAAGGTTGTTTGCATATATTCATTGTCATATATCACTATTGTCCACTGTTGAAATATTGACACAGCTTTTGGCTTTAAGGTCAAACCTACGAGCTCACCAACATTATTGTTGACGTTTTCATGTATCATTTTCAGGTGAAGTGAAAGAAGAATAGTTTGGTGATTGTGATAGCAGACTTGGAAGTATCCCGAGCGGATTTTCATGTGAAGTCTTGCTTGGTTGTTGTTTGATTCTAGTATTTGAAATTTTGGTCTAAGTTTGGATTTTGGACCCCTGTGAGGGCATTGGAATAATTGTAAGAGATTATGGATTTTGATAGCGATTTGGAACATCTCTCGAGGTTGTTCAAGGTTGATGGTCTTCATAGCACTTGAAGTTTATGCATTGTAGTTTTCTTTATTTTGTATCTTGTGTTATGATTGATCATTATGTTGCATTCCCGAGTTTCCGCCATTGTCGGCGTGTGACAGGTGATAAACATAATAAAACAATCAACGATTAATTATGAAATCGATTTTAAAACAAACCAAACATTGAACTTTCATTAAGATGGCTAATACCCGAGGGTATTAGCCCACAATCATTGTAATTATGCAAGCGTAATCAAACAATTAAAATCGAACGATTAAGAGAGTAAAATATTACACGATGTCTTTTATGGAGTCATGAACAATGTTTGACCTTGGTGGCTGATCTTCTCTTCTAACACGTTTTCTTGTGAAGTTCAGGCGCTGATACGTCGTATCTCTTTAGTTGGAAACGGCATATTGGTCAAAAATTAGCAATCTTCAAATATCTTCGTTTTAGCTCCAAATTATGCGCCTTTTAGCTTGTCTTCACAAAACACTCCTGAATTACTGCATTTATCAACTTTAAAGCAATTAAGTACCAAATTATGCAATAATTATATAAAAGTGGGCAAAACATATGGGATAAATGATATAATAAAGTGATGTTATTTGATGTCATCACATGTCTGGTTATTTTCAATCGATTTTATTAGCAAAATGTTTAAGATTTCACTAAAAAAAATACTAAAATACATACATAGATGATAAACGTGTTTTGAATGTGCAATTTTCAAAAATTTAAATGTTCATAACCAAACAAAAAATTAACAAAAAACTTACATTGATGAATGCATTAAATAATTATGTGTAAACGAATTATTATTTAATATATTATACATAGCATTGATTATTAAAGTGTAGAATACTAGAAATCTATAACACCAAAGAACAATGAAGAAATTCTAGAGAGAGAAAGTGGATGGGAGGATGGTTCTAGTGAGAGAAAGTAACAAAGAAAGAAAGATTAGCTTATGTGTGTGAAATGAACCAACTAACACCCTCTCTATGTGTGGAGAAGGTATATATACAATAGCTAGGGGTCGGCCATGGGATTTCCATGAGCCTTTGGCCCGATTAGCTTACTAACATTACATATGATTAATCTACGAGCTATGACTAACTATATTAGAAGTGATCGATACTTTTTATATTCCTAACAATCTCCCCCTAAGGGAGGTCACTTCAATTTACAAAAACTTAAACCTAGCATATTATGCTTTGACTTTAGTCTTGAGCTCGCAGTCTTTAACTTCAATCTTTAACTTGTGAATTGATGTAGTAATCATTGACTTTAGGCTTTGACTTGTATTTTTGACTTGACATGAATGTGATCTTGAACTTCTTGAGATCATCAACCAAACATAATCTCTTTTCGTCATCTTGTAATCTTTGCCATCTTGTGCACTTGTGACTTTTGGACCGACATGCTCATACTTTTCTTGAGACTTTAACTTGAAAGCTTTAATAATAATACGCCTTTCTTGAGATTCTTTAACTTTAACACTTCCTCGCTTCAAGAAGGACGTGCGGTATCAGAGTAGCGGAAGTCTTTGAAACATGCACTTGAGCTTTCATGATGTCTTTATGATTGTCGGTCGAGTATGAGCATGCGACTATGAATATGACTCGTCCACGTCTAGCTGCTGCCATCATTGGGAATACATGCAGGTTTAGGTTAGTGATAATCAACAGTTATGGACGAAAGTGTCTTTGTCACTTTGTCAAATACGGTTGCAATAACCACGGTTCCCCGTTGATCAGTATAAATACTGTCTGTGATCAGATAGAATTCCGAAGAATCTTCTTGATAGGGTTTCACAGCTGCACTAGCCATTCTCATTACCGGAGTGTCTCAAAGCAGACAACACGGTATGAGTGAACCAGCGAGTTAATATCTCACCGATTGAAATAAAAATTGATTTGAAAATCAATCGACGTGTCACTTTGCCAAAGTGTTTTTTGTGACACATCGAGAGTTTTTAAGCATTTCAAAATTCATCAATCGTCAATTCATATACTGGAACAAGTTTGATTCATGTAGAATCGCACCATCATTTCTTTCCAGTTGTCATAAGCTTGATTCGTACAGAATCACACAAGTCACCTACCAAGAGCTTGTTTGATGTTGTCTCAAGCAGGATTTCCATCTTCACTGTTAATACTTAAGTATCACTCGGATGTTCTGGCAAAATCACAAGGATAATGCGTAGGACTCTTACATTATTACTTGTTTTCACAGTGTGAGAGCAACAAATACATTTGGATGGTATCCTAATGAGATTTATAGATGATCTCTTGGCTTTAGACTCAATAGTGCACCTTTGGTTTCAGTGATCTGAGGTTGGAGCAGACGGACTGCCACCTTTTCAATACCAACTAACTCGGAGTGAGAAAGTCGATAGAAATGCGTGTAATCTCCGTAAGAAATGAAACATAAATCTTTTGAGAGACTCTGAGTGGCTAGGGAGAGTTGTGCATTACATCACTGGGTCCATGATGTCAGTCTTCAATGTCAGCAATCATCTTTGTGATTCTAGATAGTAAATGTATTGACCCGGTTTCTACCTAAGTGTAAGGAGGGCTTCTTTCATTTCACCCCTTATCTTAACTTTTCTTTTTAATTCTTCAACCCCTTCAGCGCTTACCGAGACTTCATAACTAGTACCTTGTTGGGTTTGTTCCAGTACTAGCTCCATCTCAGTCGGCACTTTTCCCTTAATCTCACTTTACTCCTTTTTCCATACCTAAGGACTACTACACTATCTAGTGTAATATCCCTGGGTAGATCCCTCCGGTTCTGGTTGGATCATGGGAATAAATACCTAAACTTAACCACCTTATAACTCCAATACAGTAATTTAAATGATCGGTCTTTGGTACTTCCACATTTCAGCCAATCACGTAACCATTTGCTCCTCCTTCATATGTGCATCGATTAATCAAAAGAGTTTAGCATATATATGGGATAGCGTACACTTGAGATCTTAAAAATCACATTATTAGCCATATATTTTAATCACATTTTCTCCCCTTATCAAAAATGTTAAATCTTTTAATATTTTGGATATTAATTGATAAAATATATGCATTTGAGGAGAAGATGTCCAATTATTAACAAGCCAATTATTGGAACATATTAATGCTCCCCCTTAAATTATGAGGGAATATAAGACAGTGTTGAGTACAATAATTTGAAAGATTTTGAATTTACTAAGAAATTATTGAAAACTTTGTACTCGAGCACTCCTTATTAAAACCATAAGTCTACACTACTTATTTACATATTCAACAAGTATATTATGTACGAGGTTTGACCTGAGATATAAGAATAGCATATGATAAATCATATGGTCCTTTCTAGTAGCCGTAGGTCTCCCCCGTAAGGTCTTCCACCAAAGAAACTTTTCCAAGCTTCTCATCAATCTTCTATCTCTGAGCTTCTTATCGATTACATTAATCATCACACGAGCTCTTTTCTTGTCTTGTTTACTCCATTTTCTCTTTGGCAAGTAGTCCATCTCAATCCCTTAGTCAATGTCATTGAGAGCAGTATGAACATAGTTGAGTGTGCCATCACTGAACTTGTGAAGTTCATTGACGATTTATGTTCATTTCATCTACATAGATAATGCCTTGGATATCAGGGTAAGCAGTGTAGGGAGTCATTCTTCTGAGATTTGAACTGTGACAACCATGATTTGAGCAGGTTAGTCAAACCGTTAGTATTGACTTATGTGCCTATTGCAATAGATGGTGTACGTGATTCTGTGTGTTTAAATGAGTTTACATGGGTTATGTGAGGTATTGGTAATCAATCTATTGAGTGTGATCATCTCAATGAGATTGGAATGGTGGTGAAATTGGTTGAGTTCATTTTGTTCACTTTTGAGTGACAAGGAAATGATTATTGAGATTTGAGCGTTTCCGTGTTAAATGTGTAAGTATTATTACGTATACGTATTTTTGTGTTAGTAATCTAAGATAGGTTTAGATTTTTAAGTGGTAAGTTAAGAAAAATGTAAAAGTTCTATTTTTAGAAAGTTAGGTTGAAAATGAAAAGTTAGTATTTATTTTTAAAGGTCTAGTGAATTGCATTTATGCAAAAGGGTATACTCAAATAAATTAAGGTTTTTATTAAAACTTAAGGTATTGTAAATAAATAAGTAATTAGTAAATAAAAAAATAAAAAAGAATTAAAGGGGGTGCCGATCGGTTGGGTTTAAAAGGGGAAAAGGAAACAAATTTGAGTCCAATTCTAATTCCTAAAGATATTCAAGATCTTTATTAATAAAGTAATCCTTAGGGATAATTTGACGTCCTCAATGATCTTGAATTAACGGAAGAGGCTTTCTGAGATCGAACAAATACAGTTTGTTTTCGGGGTTATGCTAGTCAAGTCGTTCAGTTATTGCTTTGGAACATTCTTCAAGATGGTACTCTAATTCTGTAATACTCTTGCAAGTGCCTTTGAGCAGGTTGAATGCCGGTCCAAAAAATATTTCTTATGTCGGATTTGGAATTTTAAGTCGATTCATGACAAATGAAGAGAAATCAAACGAAGTATCATTGAACTCATCAAATGAAGTAGGAGGTTCTTCAGTACGTGTTGCTTAACTAATCCATGTCTGAGGAGGTCGAAAGTCAATTTGTCGTCTCTTACTCCAATCAGGATCAGGAGTTGGAGGTCGCTCAGGTTTCTTGAACTAGTCACCTTTGGTAACCTCCTTGTCAGCGGGTTGTTCATCATTATCTCCCGTGACGAACTCTTAATCTTGTTGCATGTCTGAATCTTCAACAGTATGACTTGGCTCCTCTGCATAGGCAGACTTGCCAGAAGACTTATGTTGAGATTAGGAAGCGTGTTTGGAGTTGCTTGAAGACTTCTTTTCCTTAGACCTTGAATCTATAGAGGACTCGACATCTTTACCAGATTTCCTTCTTTTCGTCCCTCGGTCTGATCCAGCAGAGGGGTCTTCATCTGTGTCATGATTCATGTCGCCTCTTTTTTAGTATGACTATCATCAACCATATAAGGACATGATGTCATTGTCATTGTTGTACGATTCGACCAATGTAATGTAGAGATTCTTTTGAATGTCTAATCTGTCTATCGATTTATTAGCCTCCATTTGTCAATGAGAATCTTCTTCCGTTGGAATTCTAATAGTAAAGCTGCTACTACGTAAGACGTCTGAGGTTGATTAGTTGATCTAACCATCACTTTAGCTCCCAGAGATTCAGTAACGTAGTTCTCAATCTTTGGCATGATCTTGGAGACTTAGCATTAACTTGAGTCCTTGATTATTACCTTCATGGTCGAGTCTACTTGACTAAGAAATTCTTGATTCTCAGCTTGAGCTTCTTCTATGAGCTTGTTTGTTTGCAGTTGAACAGCCACATCCACTGCTTCTTTCATCTTGGAAGCAAGATACGTATCAACAATGCCCGAAATTGAAGAGACGGCTTCAGCAAATTGATTTGTTTGCCTGAACTCAGACATTTGAGATTCTAATGTGGATACCCTTTAATCAAACATGAATACGGATGCAAACTTAGAAATTTATGGCAAAGTCACTGTTGGATATGTGGAAGTTGTTGTTGTAAAAGTTGGTGTTTTTTGTTGTAGAGTAGGATTGAAGAACGGAGGTGGTAGAGGAGTAGTTATAGCGAAGCCGGATGTGATTTTAGGAATTGCAGTTGTATGATGAGTTGAGGTTTCCATCAATGAAGCAATCTCATTGTCAGTTGGAGATGGATTGTCAAGATTTAGTAGCTTGCTTGTAAAGTCAGAGGAGACAGAAGAGCTTTGTACAGGTTCATCGGCCTTCCGTGCTTCAATGACTAGAGTAATAATCACATGAGCGTCTTCCTCTACTTGATTAAACCCTAATTCTTTAGAAATATTTTGTTGTTCTGAAGCTCCTTGATCAGCATCTGTCATCTCAGTGTCATCATTTCCTAAATTCACATTCAAATCGTCATATAGGTCCTTTATAACCTCATCATCTTCTTCATCATCCATTGTTTCTTCATCAACATTTAGTTTTCAATATTTTGAAGAAGTACTGAACTCACATCTTCTTCTTCATGTTCAGTCTGATCTACATTAGTCATATTGGGACCAGGAATTTCATCTATGTCAGATTATGTCCTTTCATCATCACTGTCATCATCATGATCTTCACTCTTACCATCATCATCATTATCATCTTCATCTTCACTATCTCCTCAAGACTCTTTATCACTTTTAGATTCGTATGTAGGTACATTAGGAACCCCTGGCATAGTATCAGTTCCTTCATCTGTACTAGAAATTTTTTGTTGTTACTCACCAGGAACCTTTGACTGAGTGTCAACTCCATCACCTGAGCCACTTGCATGTGATACGTGAAAGTCTTTCTTGCTTCTCTTGGTAGCCAGCTTAATTTTTCCAGCTTCAGTTAATGTAACCCCAGATAATACAGTTGAACCTTTGGCTTTTGTCCTTTTTGCAGGCTGCTTCTTCTGGTCAGGTTTAGCCACCTTAGCTTTTGACTTGAGTCTGGTACCTTTAGTAGTTCGAACATGCTTATTCTTGGGAGATGTGTCTGAATCAGCTTTCTTTCGAATATACTTTGGTTTTGGAGCTTTTGCTCCAGAAGCAAAAGCATAGTATGTCTGGTAAGCTTTGGATTCCAACATTGCTTGGTTTGTTAACTATGTTGGGAGAATGGTACCATATACCTGAGTATCTTCATGTCTGGAGATACATCTCATAGAAGTAAACATGGTATCATCTCGAGCAGTGTGCCAAAACATCTTGTTTCTCCTTGAAATAGACTGATCCTTTGACATGAAGTAATCAATGATGATCTTTGTGAATCTGGGATATGACATCTTGTTTGTATTCTTAGCATCTTTGTTTTCAATCTGGAATAGTAAGTCTTCCCAGAGTAGATACACATAATCAATATTCTTCTTATGGAACATACCCTAGAGGATTTGAGCACGAGACAGACGAATCTTGTCCATTCTAGTTTCTTTACCACTTAAGCACTTGTTGATGACGGTAGCAAATGCTCTCCATGGTTGATGCAAGTAGTCAACATTCACATCAGTGAGATAGGTGATATCTCCAGTGTGCCCAAGATATCTGATGAAAGAGAGAATGTCTTATTCCAGTGGGAGGTCTTCAAACACTTGTCTTGGAATTTTAAGGCAAAACTGGAGAATGTCTCTGAATATATCAACATCGAGAGAGACTTTCTTCTTGTTTATCGTGAATCTTATGGATGACCTATGAACAGAAGCTGTAGCCTAAAATTCTTGCATGTAAATAGCAGGAACATCTGCAGTGATTAGGAATGCACGATAGAATGAAGTAAGAGCGAGAGCATCTAGCACCACTTGAAATGTAGCTTCTTTTGGTTTGATGTATGTCTTGAGTCTCATGTTGCATTTCCCGAACTCAAGACGGTCCGCAGGGGCAACAAGAGCATCATCAAGGGCTTTTTGTTGAGCTTGAGTGGTATTCATGTTTCTGATAAGATTTGACCAATACAGTTTATATATATAACCAATTTCATATATAAAACACTATAAGGCCCTTTTATTGTTAAATACTTAAGCTTGATCCATGTTGTGACATCATTCAAATGATTAGGCTCATTAATGCATTTAGCAATATTGAATTAGATCTAATCATCTGAAGGGCAACTTAATTGGGAATAACGTGAAAGGCAGTAGGACAACTGAATTAGTGTTATTGGGAATCCTATTCAAACTAACTTGTAGAGAATAAGGTAACCTAAGACATGTTCAGATATCCTTATTGAACCTTGTTATATAGCCTACATAACTTAATTAGATTGCCTAATTAACCAATTTTAATTAGTTACCTAACATGAGTTAAAAATTTCCTTTAGAAAAATTCAATCTTAAAATTCCTTAAAACCATTGCTAAATCGCCTCCTATTGAGGATTGTTAAATCGCCTCATATATAGGATTGATAACTCGCCTCCTTAATCATGTTGTTAACTCGCCTCCTAAAGGGTGTTGTTAACTCGCCTCCTAAAGGGTGTTGTTAACTCGCCTCCTAAAGGGTGTTGTTAACTTGCCTCCTAAAGGGATTTGTTAAATCGCCTCGTGAAGGGAGTTGATAACTCACCTTTTGAGGGAGTGTTGTTAACTCGCCTTCTGAAAGGAGTTGTTAACTCGCCTTCAAATGGCGTTGTTAACTCGCCTCACAAAGGCAGTTGTTAACTCGCCTCTAAACATTTTTTTCACAAGGCTTTTTAAGCATTGAGAAGTGCAATAATAGCATTTTAAACAGATGAATAACACTTAGATTCATTTATAACAACATTTAGCCACAGAATCAACAAGAATTATCAAAAACGAGTACATTTAAACCATTTATCATATTCAAATAAGAAACAACAAACAAGGATGAGTTTTATAAGCTCAAACACATTCAAGAATACATATACACACTTTTCAACACGAAACCCACTTTCAATTTTCACTATTTTTCCTAAACCTAAATTTTCGAGTACAATAATCAAGCAAAACACATTCAAACATTAACCAAATGAAAAACTGTATTATACAAGTGAATAATACACACAACCAAGCAAAACCCCTCAATCAATTTAATGTTTTGCACACTTTTAATTTTGAAGAACCCTAAATCATTTTTTAGGGTTTTTTGAATTAAAAATGCTTAATAACATGATTCGATCAAGATATAGGTTGTTTGGTGGTGCGTAGAACAAGTCTCTAGTTATACCTTTCAATTGAAATCCACTGGAAATGATGAACAAGATTTTGGCGAATTTGAGTTAGAGAATGGGAGGGGAAAAATATTTCAAGAGTGTTGATCATGTCATTGTGTGGTGTTTATTTATGATAGTTCAAGTTTTAAATTTATATTTTGCCGACTTAACCAAAAACAACACTTTAACGGGTAGTGTACCCGGTCGGTGGTAGATTCGTGGTAAGTAGGGTGTCGAACACTTTAAGCGAGGTTAAATCTATCAATTTATTTATATTTTGGTTTATCTAATCTAAGTTAATTGTAATCTAAGTCAAACCTATGCTAAACCTATGTTAGTTCTAATCCTAATTCTAACAGGTAAAAGGGGGGTTTCAGCCTGAGAGACTGGCACGGGTTTGGTCGGTGACTACAATCAATTCAAGACACTTTTACCCACAAAAGCTAATTAACAGAAGATAAAAGAGCGGTCGAGCCTTATGATAGAAAACTGTATTAACCATTATTAATCTAATTAGAACGTTGGTTTGTTTATTAAGTGCAATGATTTCTTCTCTCGAGGTGGCATATCATGCTTAAGACTTAGGCGGGACTTCTTCCTAAGACCTAGACACATTAATTCTGTCACAATTAAAGCATCCGCATAAAGCATCCTTATTTGCTGATTATAATCTAAGCTAGGATTAAAGTAATGGTGATCTTGTTAAACCCTAGCTCATATAGACTTTACCCACTTACAGCTTAATGGCAATTTTATACACTAGTAGTCATCTAACCAATCTTTATCCAAATTAATCAAGAACGTAATCTTTGACCCAAGTGGTCCACCTGCCGGTCTAAACTAATCTCGACTATCTAAGAGGAAAAAGGTAGGTCGTTATTGTGATCTTATTGTGTTCTATATATAAAATCACTATATGGAGAGCTATCCCAGACTCTAGATTACTTGTCAGATCACTAGATCCTGTGAATGATAGGTCCATACAAAAGCACTAAAATAATTATATTGAATAACATAAACAAGCATCAATGATAAATCAAGAAATCAAGATAAACAATACCAAACATTCAGATCTTCATAATAATGGCTAATACCCGAGGTATTAGCCTTCAAACATCATAATAAATACAAAAGAAATTATTTATCCAAGGTAAACAAACCGAGTTAACGAATGATACCAAAAACTTAACGATTACTAAAGTATATGGAATTACATGTTGTCTTCTATGGATTGGAATGCATTGCAAGACCTCTTCTGCTCTTTTTCTCCTCTGAAAATTGACTTTTATGGTTTAGGTATCGAGAATATGATTTAGCACACATAAAACTCATTTTTGAGTTTTCTATTTATATTGTCTAAAATTCGGTTCGATACGGCATATCTAAGGGATTCGATACGGCGTATTGGGGGTTTCTTGGAGTAGGAACTATGTTTGATATCTTCTAGAATCTTCACATACTATATTTCCAATCCGGCGTATTGGTCTTCTCTAGATATGGCATATTGAACAAGTTTCCTTTGTGGTATTTGGTGAGTGCAGGCATGGATACGCTGTATCTTCCTTGATGGATACGGCTTATTGGTCTTCAGAATAGTAATCTTCAAAATATCTTCATTTAAGCTCCAAAATGCGCGCCTTTTGGTAACTTTCACCAAGTACTCCATAATTACTGCAATTCTCAAATATAAACAATTAAGTAACAATTCTTTGCAATAATTATACAAAATGGGTTAATAACATGGGATAAATGATGCTATAAAATAGACGTTATTTGATGTCATCAAATATCCTCCCACTCGAATCCTACTTGTCCTCAAGTAGCCTTAAGAAGTTTCTAAATATGTATCCCTAAGGATATTTTCCGTTAAAGCATTTATTTGATCAATTACAAGTACACAACCAAACACCTCACGAAATAGGAAGATGAAAACACTCAAATCACTCAACTAATCTATGTGGTAACATGTAACTAATTCGCTCAATTGCTCGGTCGTGATGAGTATTCTATCATAAGCTTGGTAAGGATACACATCTCCACCACTAAAGCCAAGGAGTAACAAGTTTATAAAGGTAAATATGGGTTTTTGTATAGAAAGGCTTATGGGTTGATCATTCTATAATCTTTCACCAGAAGTACCACTCCAACAGGGTAGCTGAAGCATACATACATGGCCGTAACGACGGAATAGACATGTGTGTTCGATCACATTCCCATTCGAATTTAAACAACGATTAGGATGAAGAATGATATAGGGTAGAGACCTTCTAAACTTTTTCACCAATTTATTATAACATACGAGGCAGCTAAGACATGCATACATGGCCGTAATGACAGAATAGACATATACGCTTGATCACATCCACGTTCGGATAAAACCATCGGCTAATCATTAGGTGAGAGGGAAGTAAATTGTTGTTAAATAAAACATCAAGAAACAAATAGATTAGTCCTAAAGTACAAGTTGCTAGACACTTTTCTTGACCGTTACCATGATTAAGACATGACTATTTACAACATCTTGATCATCGGTTAAAAACAACAACCTAAGTTGGCATTCCTGTAACGGTCATCTTCCCAATCATCCAAAACTTTACATACTCTACAAGGCAAGTAGCGATATCTTTCACTTTTATCAATACTCAACATCTTCGTTTGTATCAACGAATAAACGACCTTTCGATGTATTCCTTCGGTAGTTGCGAAACGATTATTGATGAGGTGTCATTTTATACACTTTTTCGGGATCGTTTTACCCCCTAAATCGTGCATTTATGCCCAAAATATGTACTTAATCGTTCCTTTTCAGGTATTTCTCATTTGGAAGGCATTTGGAAGATTTACACGTGACTTGGGCTCATTTGGAGAAGAAACGGACAAGACTACGGACCTACGCCAACATCTCTCAAGAATTTCTCCTCAGAGGCTGGAGACGGCGTCACAGATTCAACGTGACGCCGTCACAATGAAGATAAAGACGGCGTCACAAGATTTCACGACGGCGTCAGAGCACACGACCCAGCCCATTATCTAGAATATTCTCTCACGACGGCGTCACGATTAAAACGCGATGCCGTCGCAGCGATTTTCCTATATATACATACCCGAATTTAGGGTTTTAAGGGTGTAACTTTAGAATAAAAAGAGGGTACGAACCCTAGTTCGTTTAGCAGCTGTTAGGGACGATTTTAGGGCCTAAAAACCCTATTGTACTTCCTCCAATTCATGTTTTAATCAAGTAAGATTTATTTAATCATTCAATATGTCTTGTTATTATAGTTTTTGTTAACATGAAATAATGTATACACATTTTTATGTCACTTTGTGATTTTGTGAAAACTTTTGTTTTAGAGAAGGTTTTAGCATAATGTTTCTTCAAATTTTGTCATCAATAAAACAACGAAGATCGTGAAATATAAATAAACGCTTTTGCCGGTTTATTTGTATTAACAGCTTTAATTTTGCTTGTTGCAACCGCAAGTGTAGAGAGATGTTTTTCTGCAATGAAGATTATAATGTCTGATTTACAAATTGAATTGGTGAAGACTTCCTAAACTCTTTTGTTAAATCTGTCGTAGAAAGATATGCACTTGCAAATGTTAAAGATGAAGATGTAATGAAATGGTTCTAAAATATGACAAATCGTCGAGGAGTTACGTAGATTAATTGTTTGGTATAATGTTTCGTCTCCTTCTTGCTTGAAGTTGCGGATTTCTTCAAGCTGCTTGTTAGTCTTTGATGGTGGACAATACATTTGGATAAAGGCTTTTATAAGGAGATCCTAGGAATCGATGGTTCCTGGAGGAAGTCTGTCCACCCGTCTCTTAGCGGCTCTAGTTAGAGTGACAGGGAAGATGCAAAGCATGACATCATCATGTGATACTTCGGGAATGTTAAATATTCTGACGATATCTAAAACTCGCTCCACATGCTCATGGGCGTCGTCGTTCTTGTTTTTAGAAAAGGTGTCCTCCCTTAATTCCTGCATGAATTGACTTTTTATTTCAAAGTTCACATTGCCTCCCATTTCTGCTTTAACCACGCTCGGTGCCTGGTTTCCTCGAGTCAATGTTAGATATTGCTCTATAGTTAGGTTATCGATTTCCCCCCCAGCCATTATGAATATCAAAATGCTTAGTAATAAAATAAAATTAAAACTAATTTTAGTTCCCCGGCAGCGGCGCCAAAAACCTGTTGCGTAAATTGTTTTAAAGAATATTTTACCAAGTTTTAAATTTATAAAACTCGTTTACCGATACACGCACTAACGGGCAGAGAACCCAGTCATATATAGTGCAGTAGCTTGGTAAATCCAAGGTCGTCCCAAGAGCTAAGTTTTAATAGTTTAATTTGATTATTGTCACGATTTGAAAATGGTTTTAGGTTTGATTTTAAGAACTAAATGATATGATTACATTTTCCTGTGCAATGTTCAATTATAAGTTCTATTAGTGGTTCTAATGTTGACAAACCTGAATTTTCATTGAGGTTTGTCTTATACTTACTATGTGATCCCGCATTCCCCTACGATCACACGAGCAAGGTGTCCAAGCTTGAAGTGGTTAAATTCTAACTACCCTTAAGACCAATCTATAATCTAAACCGATTATTAACCCTCTCTGAAAGAGTTCCCATACTTTTTAAGTATTTAATGTGACAAAGGTGGTAATCTAGTTAATTCCTACACTAGGGATAGATGTCAAGCTATCCTAGTACCCCACTAATCCCAAGTTCAACATGGTAAGTCTAATATCAGGATTAATAAGATCTAAGCCACCCTCTATACTACCAAAACATGGGGATCAATGAAAGACTATAAGGATATCTAACTGTCGGTTACCCAATAATCACTTCACTTCATTAAGATTAACAAGAAAATAAGCTAGCAGGTGAGAAGATTTGTAGAGAGAGAAAGTAGTGAGAGAAAGTCAAGAGAGGAAAAATGGAATCGTTGAATTCTAGCAAAGT
>BQNB010045124.1:12889-40343 GCA_026074375.1 Tanacetum coccineum
TGGATGTTACTACTGTTGTTACACCTAGTAATGTTAAGGCAGTTGAGTCAAATCATGAGTCTGCTAATGTAAAAAAATAATGGTGATGCAGTAGAACCTAAAATTGTTAGGAAGAACAGCTTTAGACCTCCAGTCATTAAGGATTGGAATTCTGATGATGAAAGTGAGGTAGAAATTATACCTAATTTAAGGATAAAAATGTTAAACCTAGCATTGAAAAGATAAAATTTGTTAAGTCTGCTAGGGAAATAGTAGAGAAAGTAGAAACACCTAAACAATACAAACACTATGCTAAAGGGAACCAAAGAAACTGGAACAATCTTATGTCCCAAAGACTAGGAAGTAACTTTAAAATGATAAATAAAGCTTGTTTTCTTTGTGGTAGTTTTGAGCATCTGCATTATATGTGTGATCAAAAAGTTGTAAGACCAGTGTGGAACAACACAAGTAGGGTGAACCACAAAAACTTTGCTAATAAAATGACTCACCCTCACCCTAATAGAAGATTTGTTCCATAATTAGTTTTAACTAGGTCAGGCAAACTTAAGACTGCTGGTGCAGCAGTTAATACTGTCAGACTAGTTAATACTGCTGGCTCAAAAGCAGTTAAAACTGTCAAACCAGTTAATACTGCTGACTCAAAACCAACTTTGAATCGTCCCAGACCAACGTTAAATGCTTTCAAAAGAGGACATTCACAAGTTACAAGTCCTTTCAACAAGTATTCAACAAACAAAAATAGTATTTTCAACAAAAAGGTTAATATTGTTAGTGTAAATGATACTACTACTAGGGAAAGAGAAGTAGTAAGTGAAAATAAGGGAATAGGGGCTAATGCTGTTAAGGCCTCAGCATGCTATTTTTAGAAATCTAAACACAGTAGTGCATCAAATACTTTCATGAAATATTCTTACATTGATGCACGAGGCAGATCCAAGTCTATAATGGCTTGGATCCCCAAAAGAGTCTAAATCTCTTATTTTATGTGCAGGGCAACCCACAACAGAAAGAGTACAAAGAAAAAGGAGTAATTGACAGTGGTTGTTCTAGGCACATGACAGGAAACAAATGCTATCTTACTGAGTATGAAGATTTTGATGGTTGATTTGTTTCCTTTGGAGATGGTAAAGGCAGAACTTCTAGAAAAGGTAAAATCAAAATAGGATCATTGGATTTTGATGATGTGTACTTTTGTAAGGAGCTAAAGTATAATTTGTTCAGTGTGTCACAAATGTGTGACAAAAAGAACAATGTTCTTTTTACTGACACTGAATGTCTTGTCTTATCTTCTGACTTTAAGTTACTTGATGAAAGTTAAGTCTTGCTGAAAGTTTCAAGAAAGGATAACATTTACAGTGTTGACCTAAAGAGTGTTGTCCCCACTAGAGGTTTAACTTTCTTCTTTGCTAAGGCTACAATTGATGAATCCAATATATGGCGCAGGAGGCTTACGCACATTATTTATAAAACAATGAATAAACTTGTGAAGGGAAAACTTGTGAGAGGTTTACCCTCAAAGATCTTTGAAAATGATCATTCTTGTGTTGCTTGTCAGAAAAGAAAGCAACTTAAAGCCTCCTATAAGACCAAACTTGTGAACTCAATCAGCAAACCCTTACATAAGCTTCATATGGAATTATTTGGTCCTATAAATGTTAAGAGTTTAATGAAAAAGTCTTATTGCCTAGTTGTCACTGATGACTTTAGTAGATTTTCTTGGGTATTCTTTTTTGCCACTAAGGATGAATGTAGTGGGATCCTAAAGACTTTCATAATAGGAATAGAAAATCAACTAGATTATAAAGTAAAATTTATCAGGTGTAACAATATAACTGAGTTCAAGAATAGTATAATGAACCAGTTTTGTGAAATGAAGGGGATTAAGAGGGAATTCAGTGTTGCTAAGACTCCTCGGTAGAATAGTGTAGCTGGGAGGAAGAACAAAACACTGATAGAGGCTACAAGAACTATGTTAGTTGACTTTAAGATGCCAACCACCTTTTAGGCTGAAGCAGTTAATACTGCTTGTTATGTGCTAAATAGAGTCCTAGTTATTAAGCCTCAAAACAAGACACCTTATGAACTTATTCATGGGAGACCCCCATTGATAGACTTCATGAAACCTTTTGGGTGTCCTGTTTCCATCTTAAATACCAGGGATCATCTAGGAAAGTTTAATGAAAAAGCTGATGATGGATTTTTTGTTGGGTATTCTGTAGTTAGTAAGGCTATAAGAGTATTTAACGGAAGGACAAGGATAGTTGAAGAGACCTTAAACATTAGATTTCTTTAAAATACACCTAATGTGAAAAGAAATAAACCAGACTGGCTTTTTGATATTGATTCTTTGACAATATCTATGAACTATGTGCCAGTTGTTGCAGGACATCAAACTAATGATATTGCAGGAAACAAAGATAACATTGTTGCAGGTCAAGCTAGAAAGAAAAAAGAACCTGAACAAGAGTACATCCTGATACCTCTATGCACAACTGATCCATTAATCTCTTAAGATCCAAATGATAGTGATGTATATGTTGGAAAAAAGGCTATTGAAGTAGATGAAAGTGAAACTTCTGATAAAGGTGGGAATGATGAACAAGCCACAAGAAGTGAGTTTGAAAGGCTAATTCAAAAGGAAATGCAGACTGAACAAATTAACAGTACTAACAGTATTAATACTGTTAGTACACCTGTTAGTACTGATAGACCATCATTTGATAATGCTGCTATATCATCACCAGTTAATACTGCTGGAACCCATGATAGTACTGCTAATGCATTTGAGGAACATCATTTTAAACGTTTTTTTCCTTTCAAAAATGCATTTTCTATGCATAATTCTAGAATTTTTGGTAATGCTTATGATGATGAAGATGTGGAAGAAGAAGTTGACATGAACATTGTGGTTTCATCTTATACAGTTCCTGATGCTCCTTCCACAAAATTTATTATAGATCATCCTAAAGATCAAGTGACTAGAAGTTTAAAAACACATGTACAAAAAAGACACATGACAAAGATAAATGATGAACATGGTTTGATTTCCTCAGTTCACAAGCTTAGGAGAACAAATCACAAAGACTTTCAAAATTGTCTATTTTCCTGTTTCTTATCTCAGATGGAACCCAAGAAACTAGTTCAAGCCTTAAAAGATCCAAGCTGAGTGGAAGCCATGCATGATGAACTTCTACAGTTTAAACTACTAAAAGTTTGGACCTTGGTTGACTTACCAAGAGACAAGTAGGCAATTGGTACTAAATGGGTTTTTAGAAACAAAAAGAATGAAAGAGGTATAACACCCCGTGATTTCACGTCATGTTACGACTCTGAGTTTTAATTATTTAACTAATTCATCATAGGTTTTCTTTCTTTTTCTTTAACATTTACTTTGCGTAGTTATACATCTAAATCGCTTTAGTTAAATCGATTGGCTAGAAACGAAACTTTAACTCATTAAAACTTTACATGATTCCTTATAATCAATATTTAATTGTCTTTCGCGACAAGAAAAGTTTCATGATCGCTTCTATTCAAAATTTCCTAAGGTAGGCTCCCGCAAAACTCTCTCAAACAGTAAAACCCAACCCATGATTTCCCCAAACCCGAATTTAATTCACGTATGGCTAAGTAAGTAAGATTCTTGCTTAAAACACTAAGTATCAACTTGAAATAAAAACCTAAATGAGAAGGAAATGCAAATCTTTACCTAAAGGGGATACTATCAATAAGTGCTAACAACAATAAAACTTGGCAACTTCAACTCTCCTTTTTCCTCAATTTAAAACCGTGACTTATAAAACTGGAAAAGGGAGGAATGACAAGCCCTATTAACCAATGTGTAAAAGCCATAATCTCTTACCTCAAACCACACCCACTCGTGAACCCTAGTGGCCATGGCCTTGGTACTGCCCCAAAGAAAGCTACAGGAAACACCTTTAAATCCCTGTAACATACTGCTTGCTTGAAATTGAACATACATGCACATGTGACTAATGGTTTGACTAATTCTCATGCCCTAAATCCGATTATAAGAAGAGCTTGGGGTAGAATCATTGCTAGCATGACTCTACAAATCACAACTCCTATATTCATCTTGTATTCGCCACCATGCAAATCACAGCTTCCATATACTTTCCTCTCTGAAATCACATATACAAAAACCACCAGCCCCTCACCCTCTTAAATACAAGAAAACCCTAACCCTAATTTTCATTCCCTTGGTTCTTCTCTTTTCTCGGTCAAAGAAAGTGTCAGACAGCCACTCCTTCTCGTCTTGACTTGTGAACAAGTCGGTGCAAGGTAGTTTAAACATAGTAGTTAAGTGGAGTTAGGTTGGTCATCGAGGGTTTAATCGCAAACAAGTGTTAACCGGTGGACAAGAACGTCAAGCCTCCCTTACCTTGTGAGTCACACACCTAGTTCTACTTTATTATATTGTACATATACGTTTAGTCAGTGAAGTTAACTATTTTGTATTCATAAAAAATTTGCTTGAAAAATATGTCAATACCCATGTCCTATAGAGTGTGCTTGGTAAGACAAAGAAAATGTATTTTATTCTATAACTTGGGATAGGTGACGAACAAACACATGAGGCCCCTCATCTTTTTGTATATTCTGTTAAAAGGATATCGCACCAGTGTTATGTCATATGCGCAAGTAGTTAGGCCACATTTGTACGAATGAGACTCACTCATTCGAGAACTTAAAGCTATAAGTTGATCGAACTTAATAGAAAGAAAACATGTATGGGTAGTTTCACGAGGTGAAAAACGCTGACCACGGACCAGGCTTCATGTACCATATTCGAAAACTAGAGGAAGAAAATAAAATCAAGATTAAGTATAATTCAAAAATAGGACATGTAGTGGTCGTTTTGTCCCGGGAATCACCAAGTTTCATCGAGTAAGTAAATAGTTATAGGGTCTCAAGTTTGGAGGTATAAATCTGCCAAATCTTCATTCTGTGTCACAGCACAAATGTGTCAACTTGAAGCAACACTTCGACCCCCATAGACTTAGACATGGCAACAACTATTAGGGGTAATTGATAGTCGAAGTGACAGATCACATTTAGGAATTTAAATTGTGAGAAATGGCCTAGTATTGAGTTTGTAAATTGAGGTCAAAAACCTGGTCTTCCCCCGTTAAATATAAAGCCACACAGGCTGATGACCTGACCTCGACATATGCCTACTTTAGCACCAGTTTCGACCCACGCAACGACCTTTGCCCCCAACCCTTATAAAAGGAAATTTGTAACCGACCTAGCCTAGTTTTCAAAACTATACGTGCCTTGTTTTAACATGGAGTAACGAAGTCGCAACCACGGTCTAAAGTTCGGACCGCGTAAACACTATAAGCTGGGTTAATCAAAAATTCTGTTAGGTATAAAAACAGTCTCGTGACCCGCCTATGTTTAACACTACTTTTAAATATTCAAACGACGTTTCTAACCAAAACTCGTTTAATGAAAGTCGTAGATTACCCAGCGTAGGTTTCAAATATACAGTTACTTTTTATATCGCCAAATAACGAAGTCATAATGTGGTCGTAAAACTCTAAGGTTGTCTATGTTAAAACTTAGTGATTTAAATGATTAACGTGCGAAGTGAACGTCAATATTTTGTCGAATTAGTTAACACACTTAGAGACTAAAACAAGACCTGACGTAAACTAATGAATTGAAGTAGGTACCACCTAGTTCCTTAAAAGTTCGAAGTCGTAATTTATATACTCGTATTTTCATCATGTTGAACCGATAAAGTCGACCACTTTAATCCGATAAATTGTTTTCTAATAACACTAATTTAAATAAGGATCAAGCACACGTTAGGGACAAGATTTGCACACATTCATGTTATTATCTTTCTGTTTAGTGAATACGTATTATTTATTCCTAGGTTGCGGATAAAGCCTATTTCATTGTGTTTCGTACCGCTACCTTGCTCCTACATTACCATCACTTAAGGTGAGTTTATAGTCCCCACTTTTATACTTTTTCAATCATTTATCAAATCTCGGGGATGAGATCATGTTTGTTTTCAACATGGATGCAAGTACATTTTAAATTCAAATATTACGAGTTTGCCTAAGTAGCTATAACCCACTATGCCCATTATCATGAACTGTCAATTGCATAGATGTAATTGTAAATTACATTATGTGAGCGCGAATGTTATGAATAGATCTATTTGGGATTAACAATCCCCGTTCGGGCAAGTAGCGCTTGCTAGTTTACCGGTTGGCCGGAAACGACGAACGTATACCATTTGAAATCATGGATGTTACGGGTTGAACATCTACATTGGGCAAAGTCATTTATGTGTATTTGATATACACACATTGTTTAGCTTCGGTGTCATGAGCTTAGTGCATTTCATAATACATTTTGTGATATTGTATTCGTTACTTTATTACAGGAAAAATCTTGCTATCCGCTTCATTAAATTCATAAACCTATAAATTCACCAACATTATTGTTGACAGTTTAAACATGTTTTCTCAGGTCAATAAGGTACAAGTCACGGATACATTGGATGGTCGTCATTAAAGTTATATCATATTATAGATTTGCGTGCATTACATTATGGGAATACTGTTAAGTTGTGAAATCTGTATTTGCTTTTCAAATCAAACAAGTGAAGCCCATGAGTTTTTGTAACGAACCATTTATGAAATCCAATGTATTAATTTTAAATGACCCTTATAATGGTCGTTCTCATAAATTATGCTATTGATCTATGAGTAATACCCCCGGAACATCATATTCCGCTGTGGCCCATTTCGGGGGTGTTACAGATTGGTATCAGAGCCAAGGCTATAGAGAACCTGGTCAAACGTTTTGAATTGGTCTATAGCCGTTTTCAAACATCGTGTCTTTCAAAGGTTTTCAAAGGGACATGCATACATCACTTAATTACATCTAGTATACATGTTTACATGTCATACATCATTTTAGCATTAGTTGATTTTACTAAGTGCTTACATGAGTTATATACGTGTTTATATTACATTACGTATATTACCAATGGTCTAATACAATATACTTATGCAAGTTCACGTTATGGTTACAGATTAGTCATGTCATCAGACAACGCATCGTCTACGGTTACCTACACGTCTATATCTTCCAATTCAAATGAACCATCATTATGAGGCATCCCACTCGAGAATGCTGGCGAGATTCTAGAAATGGACCCATATGAGGAAGTTGCCTAACAAGGGCATGCACACCCACTATCACCTGACTATGTACCGGATCCTATGGAGTTGGATGAGCATGTGCCAGTATATGTTCTGGAGCCAGAGCACCCAGAGTACCATGCACCATCCGATGACGACATCTAGGCTGAGGATCAGCCATATGCTGAGGAGGATTCACCGATTGCTGAATCACTTGGATACTTTGCTGACTCGAATTATGGAGGATGATACTGATGCTGATTCTATTGATTATCCGAATAAGCCTGAGGATGGCGAGGAAGATGATGAGGATCCCAGCGAGGAGCATGATCTCGAGGATAGTGATGAGGATCCTGAGGAGGGTCCTAGTGAGGGAAATGAGCTTTCTAAAAATTTTGCTGAAGCTGAGCCAGTTGAGGAGGATGAGGTTGCCGCTAGATCACCCACATTCCCATTACCACCTCCCATCAACCCTACCTTTGATCAGGTACCATTGGTGTTTACTACTCCCCCACCTGGTTGTGATATAGCAGAGAGTTCTGCTATTGCGGCTGCTAGAGCATCTAGAGGCCAGTACAATTTTGTTGATGCTGTGGAGACAGAGCAGGGTTTGGTTCGTAGTCCTGGCCATGATACTCGGACCATTTCTAGAGCTACTAACAGAGCAGAGGATATGGATTATGTTAGGGCTCTACAAGCTGCTAAGCGTAGGATGATGACTTCCATTGAGGAAGTTAACTTGAGGGTCAGCTACCAGGTACAGGCTCGTACACGGGAGAGTAAAGACTTCTATACACAGCTTCTTGATGCACATACTGACCGCATAGTCATTAGACTTGAGGTCGATGTAGTGAGAGGTCAGAGGAATGCTTATGAGACAGAGTTACAGGAGGTACACCAGGCTTACCTCAGATCCGAGGCTCAGAACAGGGCATTGTTGGCGCGACTCGAGACACTAGAGGCTCATTTGACACGTACAGAGTGGCAGCGCCAAAACGCTAAGAATCGTGCAGTCGGGCACTTGATGCCTACCCAGGTACTAGAGGCCAGATCTTGGATTGACACCGTAGAGGATATCGGAAGTAGCTGCTAGTTGCATTTTTATTTTATCTCTAGTTATCCTGTATAGTCTATTAAGCTTTAGGGGTAATTCCCAGCTAATAGACCCTAGGACATGTTTTCATCCCATGTACTAACATCATTTATGATCATGTTGTATCCAAACAAGTTATGTATGACCCAACATTTTGTTATGAAATATTAACGTATGATGTTATGGTTGATCTCGTGTTATTCATTTTTTTTATGATGTGGTTTAGTTATTATACATAGACATTGTAACTATATCTCACGTACATTGTGTTCTTGTGACTATTAGAATCATGTCTATAACAAGGCAAGGAACGAGCGATGCCATGACTCCAGAATCCATTCAAGCAATGATTGATCAGGCCATTCAAAGGAAAGAATCTCGACTAAATATCATTTCGTGCACTAAGGCACAGAGATACTTGTCAAGGGGATGTGATGTCTTTTTAGCACAAATCACTACAATGGAAGCCAAGGACAAGTCCAAAGAGAAGCGGCTTGAGGACGTACCAATTGTTAGAGATTTCCCTGAGGTTTTTCCTGAAGACTTGCCAGGTATTCCACTAGCTCGACAAGTAGAATTCCAAATTGATTTGGTACCAGGTGCTGCACCTGTAGCATGGGCGCCTTATCGATTGGCACCAACAGAAATGAAAGAACTGGCGGAACAACTTCAAGAACTTTCCGACAAGGGATTTATAAGACCGAGCTCTTCACCCTGGGGAGCTCCGGTTTTGTTTGTCAAAAAGAAAGATGGATCATTCCGTATGTGCATCGACTATCTTGAGCTGAACAAGTTAACGGTTAAGAACTGTTACCCACTTCCTAGAATTGATGACTTATTCGATCAACTTCAAGGATCGAGTGTCTACTCGAAAATCGACTTACGATCAGGGTACCACCAGTTGAGAGTTCGCGAAGAAGACATTCCTAAGACCGCGTTTAGAACGCGGTATGGCCATTATGAATTCCAAGTGATGCCTTTTGGGTTAACAAACGCACCTGCTGTATTCATGGACCTCATGAACAGAGTGTGTAAACCGTATTTGGATAAGTTGTTATTGTCTTTATCGACGATATACTAATTTATTCAAAGAACAAGGACGAGCACGAAGAACACCTCAAGCTAATCTTGGAACTACTTAAGAAAGAGGAATTGTACGCAAAATTCTCCAAGTGTGAATTTTGGATTCCAAAAGTACAGTTTCTTGAACATGTGATTGATAGTAAAGGCATCCATGTAGATCCTGAAAAGATTGAGTCGATTAAAGATTGGGCATCTCCTAAGAGTGTAACAGAGATCCGCTAATTTTTAGGACTCGCCGGTTATTACAGAAGATTCATTGAAGGTTTTTCCAAGATCGCAAAGCCAATGACTAAGCTGACTTAGAAAAATGTAAAGTTTGACTGGGGAGAGAAGGAGGAAGCCGCATTTCAACTAATTAAGCAAAATCTGTGTAGCGCACCCAGTTTGGCCATGCCTAAAGGATCAGAAAACTTCATCGTTTATTACGATGCTTCGCATAAAGGTTTGGGTGTCGTGCTTATGCAAAACAAGAAAGTTATAGCCTATGCTTCTCGATAATTAAAAATCCATGAGAAAAACTACACAACTCATGATCTGGAACTGGGAGCGGTTGTGTTCGCTCTTAAGATGTGGAGACACTACTTATACAGGACAAGGTGTACCGTATTCACCGACCACAAGAGTCTGCAGCATATTTTGGATCAAAAAGAATTAAACATGAGACAACGACGTTGGTTAGAATTGCTTAGTGATTACGATTTTGATATTCGTTATCACCTAGGGAAGGCAAACGTGGTTGCTGATGCTTTGAGCAAGAAAGAACGGTCTAAACCTTTAAGGGTTCGAGCTTTAGTCATGACTATTGGATTGAACCTTCCTAAGCAAATCTTAGAAGCACAAACTGAAGCATTAAAACCTGAAAACCTCCCTGCCGAAGATGTTGGAGGTATGCTCCGACAAGATCTTACAAAGGAAAGACTGAAACCCCGTACAAACAGAACCTTATGTTTAAACAACAGGAGTTGGTTACCGTGTTATGGCGACTTACGGACTCTAGTCATGCACGAGTCTCACAAGTCAAAGTATTCTATTCATCTGGGTTCAGACAAAATGTATCAAGACTTGAAGCAGTTGTATTGGTGGCCTAACATGAAGGCGAAAATTGCTACTTATGTTAGCAAATGTCTGACTTGTGCTAAAGTTAAGGCAGAACATCAAAAACCTTCCGGTTTACTAGTCTAACCGGAGATCCCAGAATGGAAGTGGGAGAAGATCACCATGGACTTTGTCACTAAGCTCCCTAAGACGGTGAACGGTTATGACACCATTTGGGTAATTGTTGATCGCCTTACCAAATCTGCACATTTCCTACCAATGAGGGAAAGTGATCCGATAGAAAAGTTAATGAAGTTATACATGAAGGAAGTAGTCACCCGTCATGGTGTGCCTGTGTCCATTATCTCCGACCGGGATGGGAGATTCACTTCGCTGTTCTGGCAAGCACTTCATAAGGCATTGGAACTTCATAAGGCTATTGGGTCTCGATTGGACATGAGTATTAGCCTATCATCTCCCTCAGAGACCGTAATGGCACAATGCGAAAATGAAGCTAGTTCACGCAAACTTTGGAGAGACATTTTTACTCGCTTGGCGCTGCTAGACTTTGGTATAAGATTGTGGGATAGACATTTACCCTTAGAGAGTTCTATACAAGCAAAGTTACCATCCTGCATATAAGGGCTGCACCACTTTGAGGGCTTTGTGTGGACGAAAGTGTCGCGAGTTCACTTCGTATGTGGGCAGAAAGTTGGAGATGCACAGCTTACTGGCCCTGCACAAATTCATGAAACCACCGAGAATATCATTCAAATCAAAAGCAGAATCCAAGCCGCTCGTGACTGACAAAAGAGTTATGCAAACATCAGACGTAAGCCAATGGTATTTCAAGTTGGTGACAAAGTCATGTTAAAAGTTTCACCTTGGAAATGAATTGTGCATTTTGGCAAACGGGGGAAGTTAAACCCTAGGTATGTCGGCCCTTTCAAGGTAATCAAGAAAGTCGGAACCATTGCTTATAAACTTGAGCTACCACAATAGTTAAGCCGAGTACATAACACGTTCCACGTGTCAAATTTAAAGAAGTGTCTGTCCGATGAATCACTGGTGATTCCATTGGAGGAACTACGGGTCGATGACAAGCTTTGTTTTGTAGAGGAGCCAGTGGAAGTTATGGATTGTGAAATCAAGCAATTGAAGAGAAGTCGCATTCCCATCATAAATGTTAGATGGAACTCTAAACGAGGCCCTGACTTTACTTGGGAACGTAAAGATCAATTCAAACAGAAGTGTCCACATCTCTTCACCAAGACCGCACCACCGCCAAGTGCCGCATCATAAGCCTTGAGGACAAGGCTCATTTAACGGGGGTAGACTATAACACCCCGTGATTTCACGTCATGTTACGACTCTGAGTTTTCATTATTTAACTAATTCATCTTAGTTTTTTTTATTTCCTTTAACAATTTCCTTGCGTAGTTATGCATCTAAATCGCTAGTTAAATCGATTGGCTAGAAACGAAACTTTAACTCATTAAAACTTTACATGATTCCTTATAATCAATATTTAATTGCCTTTCGCGACAAGAAAAGTTTTATGATCGCTTCTATTCAAAATTTCCTAAGGTAGGCTCCCGCAAAACTCTCTCAAACAGTAAAACCCAACCCATGATTTCCCCAAACTCGAATTTAATTCACGTATGGTTAAGTGAGTAAGACTCTTGCTTAAAACACTAAGTATCAACTTGAAATAAAAACCTAAATGAGTAGGAAATGCAATCTTTACCTAAAGGGGACACTATCAATAAGTGCTAACAACAATAAAAACTTGGCAACTTCAACTCTTTTTTTTATTCTCCTGAATTTAAAACCGTGACTTATAAAAACTGGAAAAGGGAGGAATGACAAGCCCTATTAACCTATGTGTAAAAGCCATAATCTCTTACCTCAAACCACACCCACTCGTGAACCCTAGTGGCCATGGCCTTGGTACTGCCCCAAAGAAAGCTACAGGAAACACCTTTAAATCCCTGTAACATACTGCTTGCTTGAAATTGAACATACATGCACATGTGACTAATGGTTTGACTATTTCTCATGCCCTAAATCCGATTATAAGAAGAGCTTGGGGTAGAATCATTACCAGCATGACTCTACAAATCACAACTCCTATATTCATCTTGTATTCGCCACCATGCAAATCACAGCTTCCATATACTTTCCTCTCTGAAATCACATATACAAAAACCACCAGCCCCTCACCCTCTTAAATACAAGAAAACCCTAACCCTAATTTTCATTCCCTTGGTTCTTCTCTTTTCTCGGTCAAAGAAAGTGTCAGACAGCCACTCCTTCTCGTCTTGACTTGTGAACAAGTCGGTGCAAGGTAGTTTAAACATAGTAGTTAAGTGGAGTTAGGTTGGTCATCGAGGGTTTAACCGCAAACAAGTGTTAACCGGTGGACGTCTAGCCTCCCTTACCTTGTGAGTCTCACATCTGGTTCTTTCTTTATATATATGTATATATACGTTTAGTTCAGTAAGTTAACTTTTGTTTCATCATTGCTTGAAAAATATGTCAATACCCATGTCCTATAGAGTGTGCTTGATAAGACAAAGAAAAATGTATTTTATTCTATAACTTGGGATAGGTGACGAACAAACACATGAGGCCCCTCATCTTTTTGTATATTCTGTTAAGAGGATATCGCACCAGTATTATGTCATATGCGCAAGTAGTTAGGCCACATTTGTACGAATGAGACTCACCCATTCGAGAACTTAAAGCTATAAGTTGATCGAACTTAATAGATAGAAAACGCGTATGGGTAGTCCGGGGTGAAAACGTTGTCCATGGCTTCATGTACCATATCCGAAAACTAGTGGAAGAAAATAAAATCAAGATTTAGTATAATTCAAAAATAGGACATGTAGTGGTCGTTTTGCCCCGGGAATCACCAAGTCTCATCGAGTAAGTAAATAGTTATAGGGTCTCAAGTTTGGAGGTATAAATCTGCCAAATCTTCATTCTGTGTCACAGCCCAAATGTGTCGACTTGAAGCCACACTTCGACCCCCATAGACTTAGACATGGCAACAACTATTAGGGGCAATTGATAGTCGAAGTGACAGATCACATTTAGGAATTTAAATTGTGAGAAATGGCCTAGTATTGAGTTCGTAAATTGAGGTCAAAAACCTGGTCTTCCCCCGTTAAATATAAAGCCACACAGGCTGATGACCTGACCTCGACATATGCCTACTTTAGCACCAGTTTCGACCCACGCAACGACCTTTGCCCCCAACCCTTATAAAAGGAAATTTGTAACCGACCTAGCCTAGTTTTCAAAACTATACGTGCCTTGTTTTAACATGGAGTAACGAAGTCGCAAACACGGTCTAAAGTTCGGACCGCGTAAACACTATAAGCTGGGTTAATCAAAAATTCTATTAGGTATAAAAACAGTCTCGTGACCCGCCTATGTTTAACACTACTTTTAAATATTCAAACGACGTTTCTAACCAAAACTCATTTAATGAAAGTCGTAGATTACCCAGCGTAGGTTTCAAATATACAGTTACTTTTTTTTATATCGCCAAATAACGAAGTCATAATGTGGTCGTAAAACTCTAAGGTTGTCTATGTTAAAACTTAGTGATTTAAATGATTAACGTGCGAAGTGAACGTCAATATTTTGTCGAATTAGTTAACACACTTAGAGACTAAAACAAGACCTGACGTAAACTAATGAATTGAAGTAGGTACCACCTAGTTCCTTAAAAGTTCGAAGTCGTAATTTATATACTCGTATTTTCATCATGTTGAACCGATAAAGTCGACCACTTTAATCCGATAAATTGTTTTCTAATAACACTAATTTAAATAAGGATCAAGCACACGTTAGGGACAAGATTTGCACACACATTTTAGTATACTACATGATTAGTAATATGCGTATTATTTATATAGGTAGTAGACAGAGTTTTGTATCATTTCCGTGCCTGCACATATTTGATATTTTCTTGCTATTGTATCAATGTGAGTTTATAGTCCCTACTTTTATACTTTTTCAATCATTTATCAAATCTCGGGGATGAGATCATGTTTGTTTTCAACATGGATGCAAGTACATTTTAAATTCAAATATTACGAGTTTGCCTAAGTAGCTATAACCCACTATGCCCATTATCATGAACTGTTAATTGCATAGATGTAATTGTTAATTGCATTATGTGAGCGTGAATGTTATGAATAGATCTATTTGGGATTAACATCCCCGTTCGGGCAAGTAGCGCTTGCTAGTTTATCGGTTGGCCGAAAATGACGAACGTATACCATTTGGATTCATGGATGTTACGGTTTGAACATCTACATTGGGCAAAGTCAATTATGTGTAATTGAAATACACACATTGTTTAGCTTCGGTGTCATGAGCTTAGTGCATTTCGTAATACATTTTGTGATATTGTATTCGTTATTTTATTACAAGAAAAATCTTGCTATCCGCTTCATTAAATTCATAAACCTATAAATTTACCAACATTATTGTTGACAGTTTAAACATGTTTTCTCAGGTCAATAAGGTACAAGTCATGGATACATTAGATGGTCGTCATTAAAGTTATATCATATTAAAGATTTGCGTGCATTACATTATGGGAATACTGTTAAGTTATGAAATCTGTATTTGCTTTTCAAATCAAACAAGTGAAGCCCATGAGCTTTTGTAACAAACCATTTATGAAATCCAATGTATTAATTTGAAACGACCCTTATAATGGTCGTTCTCATAACTTGTGCTATTGATCTATGAAGTAATACCCCCGTAACATCATATTCCGTTGTGGCCCATTTTAGGGGTGTTACAAGAGGCATAGTGGTGAAAAACAAAGCTAGACTGGTTGCTCAGGGACATACTTAAGAGGAAGGTATAGATTATGATGAATTCTTTGCACCAGTTGCAAGGATTGAAGCTATAAGGTTATTTCTGGTTTATGCTTCCTTTAAAGATTTTGTAGTCTACCAAATGGATGTCAAGAGTGATTTTCTATATGGAAAGATAGAAGAAGAGGTATATGTCTGTCAACCTCCTGGTTTTGAAGATCCAGACTTTCCAGACAAAGTCTACAAGGTAGAAAAGGCTCTCTATGGATTACATCAAGCCCCAAGAGCATGGTATGAGACATTGTCAACTTATTTGTTAAACAATGGCTTTCACATGGGTCAAATTGACAAAACATTGTTCATTAAAAGGCATAAAGATGATATCCTCTTAGTACAGGTTTATGTTGATGATATCATCTTTGGGTCAACAAAGAAAGAGTTGAGTACTGAGTTTGAAAAGCTGATGCATGATAAGTTCCAAATAAGTTCTGTGGGAGAACTTTCTTTCTTTTTGGGACTTCAGGTTCAACAGAAGAATGATGGAATCTTTATTAGCCAAGATAAATATGTGGCTGAGATTTTGAAAAAGTTTGATTTTGTCACTATGAAGACAACAAGCACTCTAATGGAGCCTAACAAAGCATTAATCAAGGATGAAGAGGCTGAAGATGTAGATGTTCACTTATACAGATTAATGATTGGTTCATTGATGTACTTAACAGCTTCTAGGCCTGACATCACATTTGCTGTTTATGCTTGTGCGAAGTTCCAAGTTACTCCAAAGACTTCACATCTTCATGCTATGAAGATAATATTTAGATACTTAAAAGGTCAGATTAAATTGGGCCTTTGGTATCCCAGAGATTCACCATTTGACTTGGAAGCTTTTTTTGATAGTGATTATGCTGGAGCTAGCCTTGACAGGAAATCCACAACAAGAGGTTGTCAATTTCTTGGCAAAATGTTAATTTCATAGCAATGTAAAAAAGCAAACCATAGTTGCTACCTCTACTACTGAAGCAAAGTATGTTGCTGCTGCAAATTGTTGTGGACAGGTGTTATGGATCCAAAATCAAATGCTTGATTATGGATTCAACATCATGAACACCAAGATTTACATTGATAATGAAAGTATAATTTGTATTGTGAAGAATTCAGTGTTTCACTCTAAAATAAAGCACATAGAGACAAGGCACCATTTCATTAGAGATTCTTATGAGAAGAAGTTGATTCAAGTGATGAAGATTCATACAGACCAAAATGTTGTAGATCTTCTCACAAAGGCTTTTGATGTTAGCAAATTTAACTTTCTGAATGCTAGCATTGGAATGCTTAACCTCTGAAGCATTGATTGAGGGGAGGTTATGCACATATGATGCTTGCAATGGAATGGAAAAGCGGCACATAAGGTAATGGGTTACAATTGATGATTTGGTTAACAGTTCTTGGCTTTTATTCATGGGTTATGCATAAATATGGATCCTCATGAATTCTCACATGTCTATCTAGTCATTATCAGTATGCTTGTGATGAATAGAGGCATGTTGTTGTATGATTATTGAAGAAAGAGTTAATATTGTTAGACAAATATTAGTACTGCTGTGTTAATACTGTTGTTAATTATGTGAGCATTAAAAGAAATAAAAAATAGTCAGAGAAAAAAGTGAGCCAAAAGAAATAAGAGATTTTGTGAGCCTAAAAATAGAAAGAGAGTTGTGTGAAAAATAGACAGAGTGCATTGGTAGAAAAAAGAAATAAGAGATATAGTGAGCTAAAAAACAGAAAGAGAGATGTGTGATTAAAAACAGATAGAGTGTATTGGTGATGGAACCGCATTGGAGTTTATACTGTTAGGCATATCTTAATACTGCTGGGTAAAGTTAATATGACTGGACTTAAAGTTAGTACTATTAGGGTAAAATTAGTACTGGTAGGTGACTGTTAGTACTGTTTGAGGCATAACAGAATTTCCTTAATTAAATATAGCCATTGTGAAATTTCCTTAGCCTATAGGTTTGACTAATTGGAGAATTCATGATCTTTCTATAAATTCATAAGATTTCTTCAAGATAAGTACAAACTTTCTTCAGTCGGTCCAATCAAAAATCTTAAGTACTCTTGTTTATCTCAATTACCTTTACCAAACACACATACTCTCATCCACGATTTCATCCCAGAACCCTAATTAAATTTCTCTTAACCAAATGGCGAATTTGGAATTTTGTGACAAACATAATATGGTCGCCTTCTAAGAGAAACCAGAGGGAAGTGAAGGATTTCATCAGATAGTGGATTTTCTGAATTCTACCTACATCCAATGCTCTTACTTAAAATCCAATCATCTATGTCTCACTCATCCATCAGTTTTGGCAAACTACTTTTGCAAGCATATCTAAGAATGGAAAGATGGAGATAACTGCTACCATTGATGGGAGAATCAAGACTATTACTGAAGCATCTATAAGGAGGCATCTCAAACTAGAAGATTCTGATGGTATTAACACTTTACCTAATACTAAAATTTTTGAGCAACTTGCTCTTATAGGGTATGTGTCTAATTCTGACAGATTAACTTTTCAAAATGGACACTTTCTCTTCAATGGAAATTTTTAACTCATACCATCCTTCACTGCTTAAGCTCTAAGAAAACTGCTTGGGAACAGTTTAGTAGCAATATAACAACTGCTATCATTTGCTTGGCCACAAACAGAACCTTTAATTTTTCCAACTTAATTTTTGATGACATGGTAAAAAACTTGGAAAGTACATCTAAATTTTTTATGTATCCAAGATTTATACAAATCTTTTTAAACAAGCACCAGAGACAGCGTCTCCCTTACAAAAGAACGTATATTGCTCCTACCCTCACTCACAAACTGTTTAGCAATATAAGAAGAGCTTCCAAAGGATATACTGGGGTGGACACTCCATTGTTTCAAACAATACTTGTTCAGGTTCATAATTTACAAGGTAAAGGATCAACAATCCCAGTTGAGTCCCATCACACACCCACTAGTGCTCCATCCACCTTACAACCACCAACTTCACCAACATCTAAGCAAAATAACTTATGTTGCTGAAGAGACTGCTACCATGCCTCATGATTCACCTCTCCCAAGACTTCACAGGGGAAGTGATGAGGGCAATTTGACACGTAATGAATTGATGGTTCTTTGTACCACATTGTCCAAGAAAGTGGAGGATTTGGAATCTGACTTAAAGCAAACAAAACTGACATATGGTTCTACTTACACTAAGCTCATCATGAGGGTCAAGAAGTTAGAGCACAAGGCAAAGTTAAGAAAATCTATAAGAAGGGCCAGACTTGTTGTTTCAGAAGATGAAGCGGATTTGGAGGATCCTTCTAAACAGGGGGTGAAGATTGCTCAGATTGATGAAGATGAAGGAATTACTCTAGTACAGATGGATGCTGAAACTCAGTAGAGAAATAGTGACAAGACTGAAGAGACTGAAGAGATCAACTTAAGTGCTAGTACTGAGGTATTTGAAGAAGAAAATACAAAAAAAGATGTTAGTACTGATGGTGATGCATTCACTACTTCTAATACAATTCTTGAAGTTAGTGCTGCTGGCCCTTCCACAGTTAGTATTGCTGGTTCATCTTCAAGTACTGCTGGTGTATTTGAGGATGAGATGATAACAATTGCTAATAAATTAGTTACTATAAGGAGAACCAGACCAAGAACAACATAAGTGGTTATTCATGATCTAAAGGAAGAGCCAAGAAGAACAGATCCAGAACCAACATCACAATCACAACCATCTTATAAGGACAAGGGAAAAGAAAAGATGATTGAACCAGATGAACCAGTGAAAATCAAAATAAAAGTTCAAAGTATGAATCAGGTTTAAGCTAATGCAGAGTTGGCACAAATACTACATCAAGAAGAGTTAGCTGAATTGGAAAGAGTTCAAAAAGAAAGAGCTGCTCAAGAGGAAGCTAGTAAAGAAGCTATTGATGAAGAACTAGATGACATTAAAGCCATGATTGAAACAGATGAGCAAATGGCTACAAGGCTTCAGTTAGAAGAACAAGAAAAGTACACAATTGAGGAAAAGGCAAGAATGTTGAATGAAATGATTACTAAGAGGAAAAAGTTCTTTGTTGCACAAAGAGCAGCAAAAATCAGAAGTAGACCACTTACAAAAGCTCAAGTAAGGAACAGGATGTGCACCAATTTGAAGAATCAAGCTGGTTACACTCACAAGCAGCTAAAAGGAAAAAGTTATGATGAAATTCAAAAATTGTTTGATAAAGCATACAAACAGGTGAGTTCATTTGTTCCAATAGATATAGAAGTGATTAAAGACAGTGGAAAGAAGGATGATAGCAGTAGCAAGCTAGCCGGAGGCAGTAGAAAGAAAACACTTACCAGGAAAAGAGCTGGTGAAAAGCAAAGTGAAGAAAGTACTAAAAGGAAAAAGCTAGAGGATGTTGCAGAGAAAGAAGAACTTAAAACTTATCTTAAGATAGATCATGATGAAGATAGAGCAGTCAACTATGAGGCCTTAGCCACAAAATATCTTATAGTTGATTGGGAGTCTCAGATAATCGAAAGTGACTTACAAGAAAATGACTTAAGCTATTGGAAGATAACTAGAGTTGATGACAGTTCTAAATTTTACAAAGTCTTTTCTATGATGCTTAAAGATTTTGATAGACAAGACTTGGTTTATTTGCACAGATTAATAATGGAGAGGTTTTCATCAAGAACACTCGAAGGGTATGATTTAATTCTTTGGGGTGATTTCAAGACCATGTTTGAACCAATTGAGGAGGATGATGTCTGGAGGAATCAACAGGATTGGAGCTTAATAAGCTGGAAATTGTATGAGTCTTGTGGAAGCTATTAGATTGAAAGAACAGATTAATGAAGAAGAAAGACAAAGGATTGCTAAGGATACTGAAATAACTAAACAATTACAAGAAGAGATTAACACAGCAAGACAAGAACATAGAGAAGTCTGATCTTGAAAAAAGCTCATTCAGAACTTGAAAAAGTAGTTGGATAAAAGGGAAGAAGTTGTAGCTGAAGCTGATCCAGCTTAAGTTATTGATTGGAGTGATCCTGTTGTGCTCAGATATCATGCACAACAAAATAGATCTTTCTCTAAAGCTGATGTAAGGAAGAACATGTGCATATATTTGAAGAATCAGGAAGAATACAAGCATATTCATTTCAAGGGAATGAGCTATGAAGGTATTAGACCTATATTTGAAAGAGTATGGGATCAAAATCAATCTTTTGTACCTAAGGATTCTGAGATTGAAAAGGAAGTGATGAAGAGATCTGGATTTGATTTTCAAAAGCCACCTGCTAAAAGACAAAAGATTGGAGAAGTTTCAGGGTCAGTTGAAGAAAATTTGAGGAAAATGAAAAAGAAGTTATTTGAAGGGAAGGAACTAAAGAAATACGATTAAGTAATAGTTACAGTAGAAGAAGTGTACATTGAAGCTCTACAGGTCAAATATCCAATTATAGACTGGGAAGTTTTCACTGAAGAATCAAGAAGTTACTGGAGAATTATAAGAGTTGGAAACCATACAGAGGTCTATCAAGTTTTTGAAGACATTTTGAAGAGATTTGATAAAGATGACTGGAAAAGCTTTGAGATTTGGTTAAGAAGAAGTTTAGTTCAACAGAGCCTAAAACTGATAAAGAGAAGGTATTATGGGTTGAACTAAAAAGGTTATTTGAACCGGATGATGATGATACACTATGGAAGCTTTAGAGATATATGCATGATCCATTGAAATGGAGATTGTATGATACATGTGGTGTTCATCATGTGTCTACAGAAAGAGGACATGACATCTTCATGCCAGTTGAAAAAGATTATCCATTGACAAGAGCACTTATGACTATAATGTTGGCTAACAAACTTCAAGTGGATGAATCTTCAGAGATGGAAAATGAGCTTTTAAGGAAAATCTTCTATCAGGTAGAAAGACCAAGAACTTGAAGTGTTTGAAAGAATCCTCTTAGAGACAAAAGTTTTAATTCAAGAAACTTGATGATTTGAAGATAAATCACATGTTTAGCGGAGATAGAGATATAGAGGATTGTTGGGAATTTAAAGGTCTTTACACTAGTACTTCAAAGTCGAAAAGTTGTTTTGTACTTCTCAGATATAAACTAACTAGTATAACTGGTTAGTACTGGTGAGTAAAACTTAGTACTGCAAGTATAACTGTAATACAGTACTAACTTAATGTTGTTGAAGAGAACTTAACACTGCTGCATAAAGATTAAGACTATTGAAGAGTTAAAGACGTGTTTAGTGATATTTATAGACTTATTCTGTGTATATATTATATAATTAAAAGATATGTTGATATCTTATAGAATTTTAGAAGATTTGTAGTTATCTTGTAAAGGACTCCTTGGTGTATAAAAGGATATCCTAGGTTATGGTTTTACAACATCAGTCTTTTATAGTATCCATAGCTTCAAGGTTGTAAACCCTAACACTATCAAAGAGTGTTCGTATTAATATATTAGAGCTTATTGTTTTGGTTGTATTTTATGTGTGTTAAACATACTTTACTGTTATTCTTCTTAGTGATATAAACTAGATTCCGCATAGTTTATATCATACACTCAAAGTTTCATTCTTAGTACCTTTTGATTTATCCAAGGATACTAAACCTTACATCAAGCTAAGGAGTTAAAGATCTATTCATTGGGATCAATAGACCGATTGCCATCTTTATCAACTTAGTCACAAAGTCCATCGTTATGTTATCCCATTTCCACTGGGGTATCTCTGGTTGAACCAACAATCTAGATTGTTTCTGATATTCAGCCTTAACTTTGGCACATGTTAGACACTTGCTAACATAGGTGGCAATCTTTGCCTTCATGTTGGGTCACCAATATGACTTCTTTAAATCTTGATACATCTTATCCGATCCAGGGTCGATGGAATACTTTGACTTATACAACTCATGCATAATTAACACTCTCAAGTTCCCAAAACACGGAATCCAACTCCTATTGTATAGACACAACATTTCGTCAACACGAGGTTAAAGTTTATTAATCATTTTATGAAAATCTTTGGTTATGTATTTCTTTTCCTTCCTCGGCTCTGCTTGAGCATTCAGAATTTGCTTTGAAAGATTCAATCCTATAGTCAACACTAAGGCTCGAACTCGCAGTGGCTCAATCCTTTCCTTCCGGCTCAAGGCATCTGCCACCACGTTCACCTTTCATGGTTGGTATCTAATCTCGCAATCGTAATCACTTAGAAATTCCAACAATCTACGTTGTCTCATGTTCAAGTCCTTTTGATCGAGAATATGTTGCAAACTCTTGTGATCAGTGAACATGACACACTTTGTACCATAAAGATAATGTCTCCACATCTTCAGGGCAAACACTACCACTCCAAGCTCTAAGTCGTGTGTGGTATAGTTCTTCTCATGAACCTTGAGTTGGCGAGATATGTAGGCTATGACCTTCTCCCTTTGCATCAAAACTACGCCCAACCCTTTATGCGAAGCATCGTTGTAGACCATAAAGTTCTTAGTTCCTTATGGTAAGGCCAAAATCGGTGCACTACACAACTTCTACTTCAACAGTTGAAATGTGGCTTATGCCTTCTCTCCCCAATCAAACTTCACGCTCTTCTGAGTCAATTTCGTCATAGGTCTAGCGATTTTTGAAAAACCTTCGATGAATCGTCGGTAGTAACCAGCGAGACCTAAGAATTAATGAATCTCGGTTGGGGTCTTGGGTGACGCCCAATCCTTGATTGATGCCCAATCCTTGATTGACTCAGTTTTAGCAAGATCAACGTGAATGCCTTCACTATCAATCACGTGACTGATAAATTTCACTGTCGACAACTAGAATTCACACTTGGAAAACTTAGCGAATAATTTCTCCTCTTTAAGCAATCTCAATATCAACTTAAGGTGTCCTTCATGCTCCTTCTTGTTCTTGGAGTAGATCAGAATATCATCGATGAAAACGATCACGAAATTATCCAAGTACGATTTGCACACCCGATTCATCAGATCCATGAATACCGTCGGTGCGTTGGTCAGTCAAAATGGCATTACTTGGAACTCATAGTGATCATAGCGAGTTCTAAATGACGTCTTTGGAATATCCTCTTCACGAACTCTGAGTTGGTGATAACCAAAACTCAAGGCGGTCTTAGAATAGACTCTTGACCCTTGCAACTGATCAAATAAATCGTCGATTCTTAGAAGTGGGTATTGGTTCTTTACAATAAGTTTGTTTAGTTCACAATAGTTGATACACATCCGAAAAGATCCATCTTTATTCTTGATGAATAAAACCGGAGCTCCCCAGGGTGAGGAACTAGGTCTTATAAATCCCTTGTCAGAAAGTTCTTCCAACTGAGTGGATAACTCTTGCATTTCTGATGGCGCTAAACGATACGGGGATCGTGCTACAAATGCAGTACCAGGGACCAAGTCGATTTAGAATTCGACTTGTCGGGTAGGTGGTAATCCATGTAAGTCTTTTGGAAAAAATTATGGAAAATCCCTACAATAGGCACATCCTTAAGTCGCTTCTCTTTTGGCTTGTCTTCAAACCTCTTTGCCGTAACTTGAGCTTGGTAAACTAGGCAAACCTTCTAGATGTACTTCTGGGTTTTAGCGCATGAGATGATACTCAACTTCGACTTACTTCTACCATTACATCCATCGCCTTCGATTATCAACACTTCATCTCCATAAGGAATACGAACGATCCTTTGGTCAAAAACAATCATCGTGGGGTGCTTGCCATCCAATCCATACCAACGATGGCATTGAAACTACTGAGTTCTACAGGCATTAGGTCAATGTCGAATGGGTGACCTAGCAATCCTAACGTGCAACCTCTAAGTATCACATTAGTTTCTTAAATTCTTCCGTCAGCTAATTCTACATTGTAACTAATGTCTAAAGTGGATAAGATGACATCAAGCAAGGTACTAAAAGTAGTTGTCATAAAACTCCTATCGGCACCTGAATCCAATAACATGGTAGCATAACGATTATTGAAAAGGAACGTACCCATGACGGCGTTGGAATCAGGGTTAGCTCCTCCTCCTCCAATTGCATAAGCTCTTGCTTTAGCCCCATTATTCCCAGTCTTACTTCCTGTCTTATTCCCACAGTTCTAGTTTCTCAACTTGGGACACTCATTCCTATAATGTCCTGGTCTTCCACACTCATAGCAAACATTTCCCGTTTGATTTCTAACCAGGGCCCTTTGAGGGGTAGCAGCAACTGCGGTTATATAGTCTCTAGTCAAGTGACCAACCCTCTTGCAGTTACCACACCTCGCCATACACGTCCCTTCGTGGTGCATTCTGCACTTGCTACAATATGGCAAAAATCCAGCATACCTTTTCCTTTCAACATTATTCCCGACAGTATAAGCTCTTGCTACACTCTGACCACTAACGTTCTGCCTCTTAAAAGGTTGTTGTTGCTGTCCGCAGTTGTCTCTTGAGCTACTGTTAAACCTTCTTTAGTTCTCTACATTCTTGGTAGCATAAACTTTCAACTTCTGATCCATTAGGTTGTTAGCAACGCGGATCGCATCCTGAAGTCTAGTAGGTCAGCAGCAATTACATTCCCTTGAATGTTATCCGAAAGACCTCCAATGTACTTTTCAACCTTATCCTCCTCTTTCGGGACCATCTTTGTGCACAACATAGTCAACTTTTGAAACCTCTGGTTGTAAGTAGTCATGTGATTACCCTTCATTGTCAAGTTCCACAATTTTGTCTCCATCTTCTGGATTTCATTCTTAGGATAATAAACCTCAGTCATTAGCTTTATGAGTGCCTTCCATGTTATGGAAAAAGCATCATCAACTCCAACTTTCCTTTTGTGGGAATTCCACCTAGTCAATACATCATCCATCAAGGTGCATGATGCATACTTCACTTGATATCTCAGAGGACAATTACTTATATGGAACCATGTTTCCATTTTCTCAAACCAACGAGTTAAACCAACAACTCCTTTTGTTCCCTTGAATTTCAATGGCTGACACTTCACAAAGTCTTGGTAGGTACACTCTCAAGCAACGGGTACAACACCTTCGTTGTTTACATTTAGGTTTCCATTCCTATTTCCGTTAGCATTCCCTTGGTTAACATTTTCCACGACGTGGTCGTCTTCTTGGTCATTCGTAATTTATGCTTCGATTTTGTGGTTCCTGGCAGTGTCATATGCCTTCTGAGTTTCATTCACATGCTTGGCAATCAGCTCGTTAATCGCATCTTGAGTCATTCTGGTATGTGTAGCAGTCGGCATACTTATGTATCACAAAAATAATGCCACAGTGAGACCTAGGATGGGATTAAATCTACTTAATCGTTGGATGGATCCATTTAATATTTTTAATACGAGAATTCGAGGTGAACATAATTGCATGAAAAAACCATGTTCAAGAAAATAGTAACATATTACGTAAAAGATAAGGAAAACAACATTAGATAAATAACATCTTAACATAGAAAATAGGAAGATAGATTTTATAATCGTCGAATATAGCCGAATACATTACGAGTTTTATGGTAGGGTTTACAATCTCTAACACAACTACTACCACTATCCATGCTACTGATTGATACATATCTAATGATGATAACCTAGGTGCCTCCTAGCACATGTCTCAAGTCTACCAAGTCTCACTCAATCATAGAATCGGAAATGGTGCATATGCCTCAACTCTCTATAGGCACGCGACAAACCACGCTGAAGTTGATCAACTCTCTGACTCTCAACATCCAACATGCCTCTAAGCCTTGTATTATCCCACTCCAATGCGCTAATCCTCTCTGTCATCAAATCCGTCTCGCGGTTTTCGGTGGCCCTGGGCAATAAAAACAAAGAGAGGCCCTATTACACTTGCAAACCAAAGATAAATTGCATATAAACTTAAATTATATGACTCATACATGTTTGATATTATACGTAAATATGGCCCCATTTAAATGGAGGCCCTGTGAGACGGCACCTACTACACACCCTTCTGAGACCCCTTTGTCTGTCATGGTAGTGACCTCCAAGTCAACTCCAGTAATCATATGTCCCTGAAGTCTCTGCTCACTCTCTATAACCTAAATCCGGTATACTGGAATCTCTACAGCATGATCATAAAATCTTTGTACCAAACTTCTCAATGTCTCATAGGTAACCTTTACAGCTCTATTTGCTATAACATAATCAAGAACATCCTCTCTAACAGACTAACGCATATCATCCTTGATGACTGGCCCGACCCTCGGGTCAACCTCAACCTCAACCGTGTCTCTCTCTAGACTCGACCTCTTCCTCGGCTGCAGTCTCAACCACATCTCTATCTCCATCCCTCTAGCTCTAATAGCATCAGCATACGCAATACACTCGTCAATATCCTCCTGAATTTCATAGTCGATATCAGGCTTGATGAAAGGCTCATAGCTATCCTCAATGTCGACTCCTAAACCAACCTCTCTAGGTATGTATGGCACATAACCGTCCTCTAAACTAACCTCCAAATCAGTCACTAAATCAGAATCCCTAATCCTCTTGGGTGGTGGTGAAAGGTCAAAATGTACGATAGATAAAGCTCTGCGCATGGGTGAAGATATGGGTACTGATGGGGATCTACATCTCTTGCGAGATGGCTCTTAAAAGCTGCAGTCGGCGAATCACAAGAAGTCTTTAATATGGCATAGCTCGAAGAAGAATGTATCGAAGAAGAATCCGATGAAGAGGAATTTGATGGGTATCTCGATGCAAGTCGATGGGTAGGTAATGATCCAACACTCTTCCTGGCAGTCAACATATTTAGTACCTCATCGGGCTGGGTACGATAAGGTCGACCAATAGGAATCACCTATCCCGGTAAGACAAGAACAGCTGGTCTGTGGAGTAATCCGAGTGAAGCATGTTAAATCTGATGGATAGGTGATGATGGTGGTGATGAGTGTGCTGCTACTCGGCTCCTCCACTAAGAAACGACATTCTCATATGGGTCCTGTGATGGTGGTGAATCAGGGGTATCACTGTCAGATGAGTCAGTGTCAATGAATGGGGAAGTGTACTGAATAATAGGAGCTCCAGGTGATATAATGAGTATAGTAGGTGAGAGAGTGGGTGTCAGCTGGGTGTCCTCATGAATGAGGGGTAAATCAATAGTAGGTGTAGTAGGTGGAATGGTAATATG
>BQNB010045125.1:1611-44473 GCA_026074375.1 Tanacetum coccineum
TTTCCGTGCTTTTAATTACTAGGTCTAGAAGGTTGTGTTATAGAATATGTTTAAAGAGTAGGTAAAATGACCCTTCATATTGTTATTGTCTAGGTAGACAAGCCTATTTGCTTGAGGACAAGCAAATCCTAAGTGTAGGGGTATTTGATGAGGTGTCATTTTATACACTTTTTCGGGGTCGTTTAACCCCCTAAATCGTGCATTTATGCCCAAAATAGGTACTTAATCGTTCCTTTTCAGGTATTTCTCATTTGGAGGGCATTTGGAAGAATTACACGTGACTTGGGCTCATTTGGAAAAGAAACGGACAAGACTATGGACCTACACCAACATTTATCAATAATTTCTCTACAGTGGCTGGAGATGGCGTCACAGATACAACGTGACGCCGTCACCACAAAGATCAAGATGGCGTCACAAGATTCCACAACGGCGTCAGAGCATACGACCCAACCTATTATCTAGAATATTCTCTTTCATGACGGCGTCACGATTAAAACACGATGCTGTCACAACGTTTTTCCTATATATACAAACCCGTTTTAGGTTTTTAGGAATATTCGTTGTTGTAACTTTTAGAGTAAAAAATGGAGTATGAACCTAGTTCATTGGCAGCCTTTTCATTAGGACGATTTTAGGGCTTCAAAACCCTATTGTACCTCCTTCAATTCATGTTTTAATCAAGTAACATTATCTTAATCATTCAATATGTCTTGCTGTTTGATTCATTATTATTCTTACTTTATCTTTAACATGCTTGGCTAAGCTTCCTATGGTGTTCATTTATGATTGTATTAAACCTAGAATGTAGATCTTAGTGGTGTTGTTTCTTGTGATGAATATGCATGTTAGGCTTTAGAAAACTAACTTTTGTCTGTATTGTTGTTGATATGTCTAGGGAAACATGATTGTGTAGAAAGGATACCATCGGGTAACAGTCTTCATACTACCTTGCCCCTTATATGATTGATCCACTTTTAATATATTTCAAATGCATTTAATATACTCTTGGGGGCCTTGTAATAGTCTTCGTACTACCTTACTTGTGCGTTGCCTCAACGAAATATTAAATAGACGGCAGGTTCATGTAATCTGTTCATGACTTAGGAAATAATTACATAGATCATCACAAGTGTGACAAAGAAACAATACTAGGAGAAGCAATCTAGGGAGTAATACATGATTAAATGAATACAATCTTTTTATTATATTGTTGTCACCATTAGCATAGTTTATTATTTAGTTTACTAGCTAAAATCAACTAAACCTCTCAAATATATAATTTACCTGCTTTCCTCAAAACATAAAAATACAAAAATAATCTTCTCTCAACCCCTAGAATTTTGTTAGACCATGATCAAGCCTTCCCAACCTATTCCTCTAGAAAACGATAACAACCCCCGAGTCTTGCCTATACTACTACTACAACGGTTAGGTACTCTGCCTAGGGAGTTGTAAAACTTCTTGTAGAAATCCCTTATGACAACTGCATCATGCACCTGTAGCATAAGCCCCATATAGATTAGCACCGTCAGAACTGCAAGAACTGTCTACTCAGCTGCAAGAACTTTCTAACAAGGGATTTATACGACCAAGTTCCTTACCCTGGGGAGCTCTGGTTCTATTTGTTAAAAAGAAAGATATCTTTTTGGATGTGTATCGACTACCGTGAACAAAACAAACTTACTGTGAAGAACAGAATTCCATTTCCGAGAATCGACAAATTGTTTGATCAACTGTAAGGGTTAAGAGTCTACTCTAAGACCGATCTGAAATTTGGTTTTCACCAACTCAAAGTTCAGGAGGAAGACATTCCGAAGACAACATTTAGGACATGCTACGGCCACTACGAGTTTCAAGTGATGCCGTTTGGACTGACCAACGTACCGGCGGTATTCATGGATCTGCTGAATCGGGTGTGCAAACCATATCAGGATAAATTCATGGTAGTCTTCATCGATGACATTTTGATCTACTCCAAGAATAAGAAGGAGTATGAAGAGACTCCCTTAAGCTAATTTTGAGATTACTTAAGAAGGAAGAATTGTACGCCAAGTTTTCAAAGTGTGAATTTTGGCTTTCAAAGGTACAGTTTCTTGGTCACGTGATTGATAGTGAGGGCATTCACGTGGACCCAGCTAAGATTGAGTCAATCAAGGATTAGGCATCACCCAAGACTCCGACAGAGATTTGTCAATTTCTAGGTCTTGCTGGCTATTACCGATAATTTATCGAAGGTTTCTTAAAAATTGCTAAGCCTATGACAAAGTTAACACAAAAGAGCGTGAAGTTCGATTCGGGTGAAAAGGAAGAAGCTGCATTTCAGCTATTGAAGCAGAAAGTGTGTAGTGCATTGATTTTGGCTTTACCCGAAGGTAGTAAAAACTTTGTGGTTTACTGTGATGCTTCTCACAAAGGGTTGGGCGCGGTTTTGATGCAAAAGGAAAAAGTCATAGCTTATGCGTCACACCAACTCAAGATTCACGAGCAGAATTACACTACACATGACTTAGAACTGGTGTGTAGTGTTCGCTCTCAAAATGTAGAGACAATATCTGTACGGCACGAAGTGCGTTGTGTTCACTGATCATAAGACTTTACAGCATATTCTAGATCAGAAAGAGTTGAACACGAGACAACATCGATGGTTAGAACTGCTGAGTGACTACGACTACGAGATTCGTTATCATCCGAGGAAGGTGAACGTGGTGGCTGATGCGCTAAGTCGAAAGGAAAGGATTAAGCCACTACGAGTTTGAGCCTTGGTTATGACTATTGGTTTAAATCTTCCTAAACAAATTTTGAATGCTCAAGCTGAGGCAAGGAAAGAGGAGAATTACGTAATGATAGATTTGAGGGTTATGATTAAGAGCTGAACCCGTGCTACGGGAAAAACACTGTGTTTGCGCACTAGGAGTTAGTGATTAAAGTTTGTTGATTCTTAGATTTCATGTCTTCAACAACAAGCAAATTTCAAAGTTTGAAAAGAACATTTCAAAAACGGTTCAAAAATGAATTATGACTTATTGTTGTATCAATTGTGGAAATGGTCTAAGTCATGTCCGGTTTCGGCCGTTTTCTGCATTGAACAGAATGAGGAGTGAGTGGCTTAGTGACCATCCACTTGTTGTTACATTAGTTTGGTTGTATAATCATACTTTTCAAACATTTTTTGGCAAACTTGTGATTTTGGAAATGTTATCTCAGATTTCTATCAAAAAACTAAATCTTTGTGTCAAAAAGTGGCACCTAATTTTTTTACGAGAATATAAAGTTATACTCTTGGATTACTTAAACATCAATGGTTATCACTTGTGTTTTTTCAAATTGGTATTTTCAAAATCAGAGTATATCTTTATTATTCTTGAAAGAGTGTCATTTTACAAATGTTTTTTGGTGAGGAAACTAATATAGAAAAAGAGATAAAATCCATACGTAAAAAAGCAAATTTGAGTATGCTCGAAAAAGAAATGCCAGAGCATACAAAATGAGATCAAAATAAAAAGACGACTTTAAAGGTATGGCATTGTGCTGAAAAACTCAAGAATTGGACAAATAGAAAGAAAAAATGATCAAAATATGCTCAAAAGAATTGTCAGAGCATATAAAAACAGACAGAGTGGAAAAAGACAAAAATGTTATATATAAATGTGTATTACATAAATTTTATCTCATTTCACTAATCACTTCATGTCATCATACAATATTTCACATGGCTCAACAAAACATTCCAGCTGCTCAACTCGTCCCCAAATTTCAAGGCATTGGTAGATGCAACAACTATGTTGTGCTTTAAAGTATCCCATGCTCACCAGAATGCAAGATAGTGGGCAAATTTTACTTGGTCATCCATTAAGTTATGCTCTCACTACTACTGATGATGTTCTAGTTGTGTACCTATAACAATTCTGGAAGACAGTTAGCAAGGTGCCTGATACCAAAGACACTATCAAGTTCAAGATGGATACGCAAGAGATAACTTGCACTGTTAATATGTTTCGTGATACTCTTCATTTGCCAGTGGAAACTCCAGATAAACCATTTATCGCACCACTCAACATCAAAGTGATTGAGTTTTGTGGAAACTAGAAGGGGGGTTGAATAGTTTCTACCATTTTTAAAATTTAAACTTAGATCGTCGACTTATGTGAACTCAAGAGATATACACAAGTGTATATGATAGCGATGCAATAAGTGAATAAACAATCTACGAAATATGAACTAGTAAAGATAAGAAAGATCAAACCGATGACACAATAATTTATAGTGGTTCGGCTACAAAGCTCCTCTTCGCCCTACTCCACTCCCCAAGTATCCAACTTGAGAGTTATCTTCACTATGTCAACAAGCTCACTTTAGGCGGAGAAAACTGTACATGTTCCTTACACTTTTTTCGGTACTAAGCTAAATACCGAGTTCTACTTCGAGATAGAACCAATCTAACACACTATGTATTTTATGGCCTAAATACTAACCTATCATACACATATGATACACACAACAAACAACACAAGATATACAAGATGAATGATTATCACAAACATGATGACACAACTAAACTATTTACACTTGAAGCTTGACGTCTTATTGAGTGTTCTTCACTAAAGAGTGGAATGAGTTGATCACTTGGAATGAATTATGTAACAAGTATAATGATCAAAGAATATAAAGGATAAAATATGTGTGAGAAAATATTTTTCAAGAGTTGTTTAAAATGAAAGCTTGAGGTTGGTATTTATGGGCAACCTTTTAAAATTCAAATCTGTCCCAGGGGGTGATACGTGCGACTCACGGATCTCCCATACCCTGGATCCGTCCAGTGTATTTGGTGGATCCATGGGTGGAGCTGGGACAACATTTTTCATTTTGTGATTAACCCTAAATCTATACAAAATATTGTTTTGTACTTATTAAAACTAGTTTAATAGATTCTTCTAGAAGAAAATATTTCTTATCATGAATAAGGAAAGATTTGGAAAGATTGTGAAAGATTTGGAAAGATTGTTTCCACTTATGGTTAATCTTCTTTTGTCTTACGTGATTAATATAACTAGCTTATAATTAATCATGTGTTAACTTAAATCATTTGATTAGAAAAGATTTATGCAAATGATAATATTTTTCTTTATTCATTAACTATGTTTAATAATGTCATATTCATACCTTAAGTGATTTTTCGGTGTCAAGTAAACTTTCTACTAAATAACTTGTTTACGTAAACTTTTACGTATTATGACATTATATTTGTTATTATCAAAACATGAAGATCATTAAATATAAATATTGTTTTTGTGCGAATATTTGTATTAACACTCACCAATTGAATTAAAGGGTAATAGTGCGCTCGGCAAAGATTCATTCTAGTTTGGTAAGAAAAACATGTCAAAATTGTTTAAAATTGGCACAATTTTTCAAAGAAAATGTTACACCCAGGCGATCCAAGAGGATCCGTTCCAAGGCCGCATGGCAAAAAGATTATGCCATGTAAATCTATCCCTTAAATAATGTCATTGTTTAGGAAAGTATTTTAGTCTTTATGTTTATCTAGGAAAGTCATTAATTACATGTTTGATTAGGAAAAGATTTGTGTTTATCTTATCTTACAAGATAGGGTTATTCAGCTATATATACCGAATGATTTTCATTAATAAAATATATGTTTATGCCAATAAATCTCTAAATCTTCTTCGTCTCTTCTTAAGGAGCCCGCACACGCTTGAAGTGGTGCTACTATCCCAATACTATCCGCAAGGGTCGTATCAACTGGTGCTTTCATTGAGAGTCCTCATTGAGGGCTTGCGATTTAAGGATAAAAAAAGTTACTATTCATCAAGTACTATTCATGGTTACTATTCATTATTACTGTTCATCGGTACTATTCATGTTTACTGTTCATCGACCGAAAAAAAAGATTTAAAAAAAAATATTGCACTCATGAATGTTCTGAAGTTTTCAGGAGTCTATCCAGAGAGTTAGATTTTTGCCATCACAGAGTACTTTTCGCTACTAAACACCCTTGCTGATCAGTGGCTAAAGATCGTGGGTTTTAATTTTAAGGGTGCGGCTGCGGAATGGTTCCAATGGATGACGAGGAATGGTTTGATCACTACTTGGGCCAGGTTTGAAGAAAGAGTAAGGAATTGTTTTGGACCGTCAAAATATGAAGATCCGAATGGGGTGTTATCAAAATTGTTGCAATTAGGGATGGTGAAAGATTATCAACGAGAATTTGAAAAGCTGATGAATCGAGCTACGGATATACCAGACTCTTGCTCATCTCCTTCTATATTTTTGGGCTTAAACTTTACTTGCAGCGGGAATTTTTAGTATCAAGACCTACTACCCTGAGTGACGCATTTTCGTTGGCACTAATTACCAAGGATCGTTTGGATGACCAATGATGTGCTGTCGTGTAAGGTCAATGATTTGATTATCAAGTTTTAAATTTATATTTAGCCAACAAACCTAAAACAACACTTTAACGAGCAATGTACCCGGTCAAGATGGAGTTCACGGTAAGTAGGGTGTCGAACACTAAGAGTGGAAAATTAATCCTATATTCTATCAGTATTTTAATTAGTTTATTTACCGGTTAAACCTATGCTATGTACGTTGTCTAATGATATGGGGGTTTTTAGCTTGATAGACTGGCACAGGTTGGGTGGAAACAAATACTAATTCAATACACAATAAACACAAAAGAAGAAAATTAGAAGATAGAAAAGCAGTACAAGCCAAATGATAGAAAACTGTATTAGACAGTTTATCACGAAGATTGCTAGGAAAACGAGGGTGTTGACTGATGCGGTGCTAAGGAGTTTGAGTGCTCCGATTTATTGTAGAGATTTGATTTTTAACGGGGGTGGGGGGGGGGGACTACATTGAGAGTGTTGATAGACTTCTAAGGATAATATTATTCATGTGGATCCGCAGCCGAGTTTTACTCGAGAGTTGGTATTCCAAGACCTCCAAGAGCATCGATGCAGGACTTGTATGATATGTAACATCCGAGAATTTTCGGATTTTTAGATGACTATTTTATCCTTTGACTTTTAGGTCTGGCTTGACTTACAAAAACAACCATCTAAATCACGTTTTCACAGCTCGGACCCTAAAGCAATTCGATGTGAAACGACATTCCTGACAACTTTTTAGTTTTGCCCGAGACCTGGAAACGAGCCAAAAAGGGCTAAAACAGCACCGCAAAACATTTTTCGATCAATTTTTCATCGGACAACAAAAAAAATTAAATTTTTTTTTTATTATCAGTATTATTTATAAAAATATTAAATAATATAGTCTTCATTTTAATTAAAAGCGTTGCGGATAACGAGAATATCGTGTTGAAATCCAAATTTGTTATTTGGACAAAGCGAAAACGGTTCACAAAATGAATACAGATATTTTTATTAAATGTTATAAAATATTCATGAAAACTTTATCAAGTTAAATACTATATTTATCAGAAAATGATTCGGTAAAAACATGGCGCAAGTTTCTAGAGTTGAATCTTACGTTAAGTTCACTTCAAACGAGTCCGAACAGTTATATTAAAGAAAGTTACAATTTGGTCCCTGTGAAAGATATACATCAATTCTACTCTAAAAATATTTAATTACTTCGTCATTTAATTTTAAAGTTTTAATATAATTAAAAATTTTATTACAAAAATTTCATTTCCATCTCAAATATACACACACACATTTATAAACACTCTCCCCTCTCCCATTATCCGGCCAGCCACCGCCGGCCAACCTCAGCCACCGCCAGCCGCCGTCGCCGCCGCCGGAAAACTTTTTTGGCGGACTTTTTCCGGCGAACCCAAAATTGTTCCTCATTAACCGATCTATCCATTCATCATATCCACTCGCCCTCACTCGCGGTCTCCTCTCCCCCTCCCGCTGTCTCAGCCCGCGCCCACCACCACCACGGTATCGTCATCATCATCTTCGCGATATCACTGTCCCCACCATCCCACCACCCACGCCAAAACCACAGCCACCATGAAGGTGTGTGTGGTTTCTTATAAGCACAAAGGTGCGTGTGGTTTTAATACCACCACCATGAGGGTGTGTTGGGTTCGGGTCAGCCACCACCCTAAGGTGGGTTTGGGTGGCAGCCACCCAACAAGGGTGCGCTCGGGTTGGGTTTAGCAGCTAGGGGTGGTTTGTTTCGGTGGTATAACACCACCACAAGGGTGTCGGGGTGGGGGTTCATCACCTGGTCGGACGGGGGGTTTGGTTGGTTGAGTTGCACGATTGGGTGACGTTGGGTTTGTATATCAAAAAACAGCCGAGGGGCATGTTTGGTTTATATTAATGCAAAAGTGTGCATTGGTTTCTGTCACAGAACGGGTGCGTATGAGTTTGGGTTTCTCAAAACAAGCCGCGGAAGGCATGTTTGTTTCGGGTTCAAAACAGCCGCGGAGGGCGTGTTTGTTTCGGGTTATTGATGACAAAAAGGGGTGCTTGTTTGTTCGGTGACAGCCACCCACAAAAGGGTGTTTGCTCGGTGGGACAGCAGCTAGGCTGCGTAGGTTTTAGGGTGTGTCGGTCTTATGGTTGCGCCACCGAGGGGTGTCGGGAACACTTTAGAGCTGCGGGCACAGTCGGGGGCAAAAGGGGAGAGGTGTCGGGGTTCGGGTTTTTGTACCCATATGGGGGTGTTTTGTTCGGTGGCAGCCGCACATATGGGGCGTTTTTGGGGGTTGGATGACCAACAATGGATAGGTGCGTTTGGGTTTTGTAGAAAGTGATTAGGTGTGTTTTGTTGTGGGATTGGCAGCCGTATGGGCTGTTTGGGACAGCGGGTCCGTGGGTATTAAAGACGAGCAAATGGGTGTGTTTGGTTTAACCGAAACAACAATAAGGGCGCGTTTGGTTTACAGCCGACTAGGGTGCGTTTGGTATATATAACATTTGTCAAATGAAAATAACATTAGGTTTTATAAATATTAAAACTCGACTAAATTGGTGGTTTAAATTGGTTAAATAAATACAATATTTATTAGTTGTTTAGTTTCGATATAATATATATATATATATATTATATAATATATATTATTATACTATAGATTATTATACCTGTGTAAAAAGGTGCATTTGGAATATTGAAAGCGACAACTGCAAATATATAAGTGATTAAGGTGAAAAAAACGTTCAGTTTTACGTATATAGGAAACGTTATATAAACGGGGAAGTCATGAGGAAACTTATATAATTTCCTATACTTATGATTCACTAAAACTGCTATTGTTTTAAACCGATAAAGGGAATAAATTATATGTTAAAGATATATAAGAATATAACTGTACGAAAACCTGACCACGAACGAAAACTATACTTTCACAAGGAAACGAACTGTTTTAGTCACAACTCGTCGAGGAAACGAAATATAATTTATAAAATATAATTTTATATTTTATAATGGTTATAAACTGTTACAAACATCGGTTGTTTAATTGAATTGGTGTCAAACCAATTGGGTTAATTATTTACACCTTATTATATAATACTTGCAAAACTTTATATACTTTTCATTAATCGTTGGAAAGATTGTCTTTGTTATATAATTCATCGTAGGAATTATATAAGAGTTATTTTTCATAAGTAATTTATAAAGAATATATATTACACACTTTGGGTATATTTTCAATTTATTTATTTAACCAGCCACCCAAATCATTACAACGTTAAATCTAAATTTTTATCACACGCGGTCGCGATGAAATAAACAATTCATCGGACCAAATTCATTATCTTAGGCTAGTGGGACTTAGCCGTTAAGATTAGTTGCAACTTCTCGATCGAGCCGTTTCGTCTTCCGTTCGTGTTGTGCATATTAGATGCCTACCTATCAATCGTTCTTCAACATCAAGGTGAGTTCACAGCCCCACGTTTTACTGGTTTTACATATATTTTCGGGGTTGAGAAACATGCTTGTTTTTTAAATGCATTTAGTGGTTGTTTAACCTGTTGGTTTACATACTCATTTTATATATCTAGCGAGAGAAACAATACTTGGTTTAATTTTTTAGAACGTTGACGCTTATCGTACTCTTTTATGATTACGGATTAGCTTAGGTTGCATGAACTGTAAATCACTGGAGGGTGAGCGCGAATGTTATGAAATAGATCTATTCGGATTGACAATCCCCGTTCGGGTGATTAGCTATCACTGGAGACGAACGTTATAACATGTCGGACACGTTTGGTTGAGTTTTCCAAGGCCAACAATTACATACACTTTGAATATTTTTTTTTTTCAGAAAAGGCCCAGGCAATGTTCTTGGAGGGTAGACACTTATGATGGGGTACCACAATTATTTTCATTAATCCAAGGTGTTCTTGGAGGGGACACCTATGATGGGTACACATTATTTTCATAATGCCCGGGCTGTCTTGAGGGACCCTACGATGGGTACACTCTTACTGTGCCTTGAATAAAGTGGCATACATACAAGTCTACGTCACAGTTTCATGAACTTAGAGTAATAGTAATCATGGGTTTATACACACTTGAATACATACTTTCACTTTGGATATTTGTGATCCAACTTTGATACGTACATTTTGAGACTATTTGGGGATAGAAATGGTCTTGCATATTTTATAGTTAATTGATTTCTAAAATTATACGTTCATTTTGGAGGACGTTTAGATTAAGTGGTCACACAATTATTTATGATACTGTAGGGGGACAGTAGTCAATAAACGTTTTTATATGACACTGTAATGATACAGTGGGCTGATTACATTTATTGGATCTACGTTTATATTTACAGACTCTATGAACTCACCAACTTAATGTGGACCCTTTTAGATGTTTTTCTCAGGTGAATTAAATGCTAGGGATTTCCTGTTGTGCCTTGGAGTTCTAAATTGACATAGATTTCATACTTGGGTTTCTAGAATTGATCAAAACTCGTTTGTGTTGCTTTCAAGCTTTTCATTGTGATGCAAATTATGGGTCATTCTATTATTTTGATCTTTAGAAAAATCAACGAGATTGTTCTTACAACCGCACGTTTAGAGTCGTTCTCTTGTATCTAGCGTTGTGTATTATGAAGTAGCCCCAAGTTGGTACTACGCTGCGTGTATTATTTTTGGGGGTGTACGATTGGTATGTGAGTACTGGTTATAGAGAAACTATGTTGCATTTTTTTACCCTGGGGACTATAGCCGTTTTCACAAATGATGCATCACATCAAACATTTTCAAGTGCATACACGCTTACTTGCTTATGTGCTTACATTATCGTGTTGCATTAATGCCTTTCGTGAATACATATAGTAATTATAATATGCGTAATCTTTTGGTATAATCGCACGTTTATTTATATAAGAGTTATTTATATAAATACCAGAGCATTTCTCAAACATTGTGAGTTATACAATGGTCTCATTTTACTTCTTAGAACTTTGTGGTCTGACACAATGGTCTCAATTATACCTCAGACATTATGAGTTATACAATGGTCTCATTTTACTTCTTAGACATTGTGAGTTGCACAATGGTCTCAATTATACCTCAGACATTGTGAGTTATACAATGGTCTCATTATACTTCTTTGAACCCCCATTGTGAGTTGCACAATGGTCTAAATTATACCTCAGACATTGTGAGTTATATAATGTATCATTTCTACTTATTTGATACTTTGTGAGTTGCACATTGGTTCAATTATACTCAGCATTGTGAGTTATTACATATGGTCTCATTTTCTTCTTAGACACTTGTGAGTTGCAATGGTCTCATTATACCTCAGGACATTGTGAGTTTTCAATGGTCTCATTTTTACTTTAAGACATTGTAAGTTAAACAATGGTCTTAATTATACCTCAGACATTGTGAGTTATACATGGTCTCATTTACTTTTCTAAGGACATGGTGAGTTGTACAATGGTCTCAATATACTCAGACATTATAAGTTATCAATGGTCTCATTTTACTTCTTTGACATTGTGAGTTGCACCATTGGTTGCATTTCGTTATCAGATATTGTAAGTTATATCAATGTCTCTAAGGACTTTATTTTTCTTCATAGCTTTATATTTATTGTATTACTACGAAGACCGTTATAATTTTTGGATTTTACAGGGATTTCCCTGGCTTCTGAGGATTCGAAATCGAATAGAACCCACAAACCTCCCAAATATTTAAAATCTACATTTGAAAAACCTTCATTATGGCACATACTTCTAGTACTATCAATTGCCCGAAAATCCTTATAACACCTAAGTAAAGCTAAAGGGAAATCATTAGAATTGTCTTGCGACAATATAATTGAAGGTATATGAGAGCCAGTACCTGCATGCACAGTATTGGGAGATTTTGCTTCACCATTAGAAGATCCCCTGGCTACATTAACAAATGATGAAGCCATCGTTGCTTTAGGATTAGTCCTAGGGCTTGTAGCAGGTTTTACAACCTATGCCCTAGCAAGGGTTGGCTTATCACCTAACTTCCTATCAAACCTTGCAATGTTCGCATATAACCGCAGCTTACCAATCCAAATCTTGCAAAGAGAGTTAATAAGGCTGTCCTGGTTAGACACCTTAATATAACGGCAAAAGCCAAACATCTGCCCTAAGGCATTTTTTTGTTTGGCAATATAGACATCCACCAACGTCCCTGCCTTGCTGCATATGTTCCAATGCTCTCTTACAGTGAGATGTGAAGGAAAATTAGACACATAAACGGATAGAGAAACCTTCGCTAAATCATTCATCATGGACGGCTTGGAGTGTGGAAATTGAAGCCTGTTAAACACTGAGCCACAGTTTTTCCTCCTGACCTTGATCCATTCATTATCCCCCATAACCAGAGAGAGAAAGATATCAAAAAAGGTTTTTGTGATTAGGGCTAATGATCACGTCGAACCAAATAAGCATGATTAAAGTACAGAAATCAAGAATTAACATACCCTAAATCTCACAATATCAGATGAATGGTGATCAATCAGAATTAGAGAGTCAATAAAAATTAAAACCCTAAACCTAAAAATCACATCGAATCTGATATAGGAAATTAGAGAGCACTAATCAAAGATTAATCCACAATAATCGAACGTTATTCAAAATACCCTTCCAACCCTTGCTACTAAAACTGACCCCGAAAGTGACCTGTCAGAACCTTCACAAAGTTCACGCGTAAAAACCTTACTTAGACAACTCATAAAATTCTGAAAAACATCACGGATGTAGCTAATATCATGAAGATTTACCAAATAAAATTTTAGAGGCTAACTCCTTACGGTTTGAGAATTAAAAATCAAATACTACTACTGAATTTTTTAGATAGAAATTCAAGATTCGACACTTAATCTTATAAAAATTAAAAATCGACCTTCCTGGCCTCCAATGGACATGAGCCTAGATTTTTTAGAAACTAGGCCTGTAACATCCGAGAATTTTCGAATTTAGAATGACGATGTCAATCTTTGACTTTTTGGGTCTGACTTGACTTATAAGAACGATCATCTAAATCACGTTTTCACGACTCGGACTCTAAAGCAATTTGATGTGGAATGACATTCCTGACAACTTTTTAGTTTTGCCCGAGACCTGGAAACGAGCCGAAAAGGGCTAAAACAGCACCGCAAACATTATTCGAACAATATACAACGCGGACACACAAAAACAATTAAATTTGTTTTTAGTTATCAGTATTTATTTAATAAAAATATTAAATAAATTATTCATCATTTTTAATTAAAAGCGTTTTTGAAAACGCGACTATTCGAGTTGAAATCCATTTTTATTTCAGACGGAGCGAAACCGGTTCACAAAATGAATAACAGATATTTTATTTAATGTTATAAAATATTTGTGAAATATTATCAAATAAATACTCATTTTTATCAGAAAAATGATTATAAAAACAATGGCGCAAGTTTCGAGATTTGAATCGGTCGTTAAGTCGCTCAAATGAGTCCCGAACCGATATTTATAAAAGTATAACAAAAATGTTACACTTTTAACCCCCCAACTATTATAACTTTTCATTTTAAATTTATATATATATAAAAATCTTATACATCTTTTCATTTCCATCTTAATATACACACACACATTTTTTTTAATATAACTCTCTCTCCCACTCTCTTCTCCGGTGAACCCCCACCACCGCCGGCCACCTTGCGCCGCCGCCGGAAAAGTTTTCCGGCGGACATATCCGGCGAAGACCAAAATTACTCCCCACCTAACGATCTACTCGATCCCCACTACCACTCTCTCTCACGCGCCATTTTCCACCACCACCACTCACCCACCGAAACCACCACTATCATCACCGCCGAACCCACGCCACTACCACAGCCATCGTGGGGTGCGTGTGGTTATAAGAAAGGTGCGTTCGGTTTTTTTTATGTTTACGAATAAGGGTGCGTTGGGTCTTCACAGGGGTGCGTTTGTTTATGGGATTTATAACACAAGGGGTGTTCGTTTGTGGTGGCAGCCACCCCCAAAAAGGGTGCGTGTGGTTTCTAGTAGCTAGGGGTGTTCGTGGGTTTGGTTCGGGTTATTTTATAACCAACAGCAAGGGTGCGTTTTGGGTTGTAAAACAACTAAAAGGGTGCGTTTTGGTTGGAGTTTAAATGGCAGCAGCCATGGGGTGCGTTCGGTGTGAGTTTAGCACCAAGAAGGTGCGTTTGGTTCACGGGTCAACCCAAGAGGGGGTGTGTGTCGGGCTGGGTTTAGCAGCTAGGGGGTTGTTTGTTTGGGTCGTGACAGCCACTAGGGCGTGTTTGGTTGGGTTTGGTTTTGTCCACAGCCACCAGGGTGCGTGTGGTTTAATAACAACAGATGAGGGGTGTTTGTTGTTTGGGTTAACAGCCGCGGGGGCGTTGGGTTCGGTGGTCATAAACCCAATAAGGGTGCGGTTGGTATTGTCACAGCCACCGGGGTGTTCGGGTTGGCTGTGGGACAGCCGGGGGAAAGGGGTTGTCGGGTTTGGTTATTAACCAAGGGGCGTTTGGTTATGTGTTTAAACAGCCCACAAGGGTGTTTGATGTTGGGTTGGTTTGGGTTTGCAACAAAAGAAGCCGGGTTGGCTATTGGGACAGCCGGGGGACAAGGGTTTGTTTGGTTTGTTTTTATAACGCACAAGGGTGCGTTTGGCTTAACAGCCACGCACAAGGGTGCGTTTGGCTGTCCATCAGCCGGGGTGTGTCGCGTTTGAGTGCGTTGTCACCGAAATAAAGTGAGTTTAATTAACGCGAAAATATATAAATTGTTTCATTTAATCGATATATATATAATGTGATGAAAAATATTAAATTGCGCGGTCTAAGTAAAATATGAAATAAATATTAAAACGAGACTGATATTAATGTATAAGTGATATTAGACACATTTGAGACGAGATTTGGACTAAAAATGGACTTTAGTGCCTTTATGAAACGGATAATATAAAACAGAAAATAGAATGTGGGATTCGGAATTCGAGACTTTGATAAGTTAGACTTTGGTTTACAAAATATAACAAATTATATTTTGACGGACGTTTAGACATAAAACGGGACTTCTAACTCCCAATAACGAAGAAACTGGATCGAAATCAGAATATACACTTTAGTTATAAAATAGGTTATTTTTAATAAATATTAAAAATGACAGATTTATTAATTAAATGATTTGATCACTTTCGAGTCCGTTTCAGCCTTCCGGCGAAACACGAAAGTTGTTCGTAATGGCATTTTACTTTGCCGCGAGGCTTATCAGCTTTAGAAATTGAGATAAGTTAGGATTGGACGGAAAATAGATAGATTGTGACAGAAAATAGTATATATTCAAAATATACTCAGGGGTTAAGATTTTAAAGAACTGGCTCAAGTGGAATTCTCAACACATGTATAAAATGACTAGCAATACAAAAAAATAATATGTATGAATTCGTGGAAACGATGTACGCATCGTTGAACGTATTAATTCTTTATATAATCGAACGACTTAATTTAGGTCGTAGTCGAGATCGTCTCAGAATCCGGAGTGGAATTTAATTGGATATTGATTCGTGTTCATTAATACCAATGTGAGTTTCATAGCCTCGCATTATACAACATTTTGATGTTTATTAATAAACCTCACGAGTGGGTGGGATACATGCTTGTTTAACAAATTCTTCATACTCCACTTCAGAAATCTTATAAACAATGTGATTTTTTTTAAAAGGTATTTTTGTCAAGGTAAGTTTATAGTCCCCAATTTTTAAACTGGTTTCACCTATATTCGTTGTGAGAACATCATGTTTACAAATGCATTTACAGGATTGATACCGAAGTTGGTTTACCACAGTACTTATTTGTCATAGATCGCTCTGAGGAATACATTATTTGACTACATTTTTGGGTCACACATGCATAACTTGTACTTTGTAATGATTTTCGGATTAGTGAGGCTGATTGAACTGATACGCACTATAAATTTCCCCTGCCTCTTAGTGTTCTTTGGAGGGGACACTCGTTTAACGGTAGTACATATTTTTACATTACTGCCGGGGTGTACTTGGTGATGTGACAACCTTAACCGGGAGAATACATATACGCATTATTTGTAACCCTGTGGGGTCCCAAATTAGGGTTACATACAAGTCTTTACGTCACAACACCAGCGTCATGAACAGTATATCACCACTTGGAGGGTGAGCGCGAAAGATATGAAATAGATCTATTCGGATGTAGACCCTGTTCGGGTGTATTAAGCGATCACTTTGTAAACGAACATACATTTTTGTCTCTTTCCACTCTGTCTGTTTTATATGTTCTGGCAATTATTTTTGAAAATGTTTTTGATCATTTTCTTTCTCATGTGCTTATTCTTGCTTTTTCGAGCACATGTCGTACGCTTTGTTCTTTTTATATCTTTTGTATGGTCGTGCAATTCCTTTTTGAACATACATTCACGTACGAATTTTCTCTCTCGTTCTGTTTTTGAGTTTCCTCACCAAAAAACTTTGTGTAATTGATATTGAAAAATTTAAGAGATGCTCTTTATATCCTTAAAGATTTTTGTGAAAGAGTATCACTTTGACAACACAATTATTACTTTTTGATAGAATTTGAGATTTTGCAAGAATCACTTGTGAAATTTTCAAAACTTTATTCTTTGTAATGAAGAATATAGTTATAGATCGAAACATTCTTATATCTAAAATGGATGGTCACTAGGCCTCTTGCGCGGTTTCGATTGCTCTAGACCGGTTGTAGCTTCGATCGTTGGCGCGTTTGTAGATATAGAAATATTTGACTTAAACTATATAAATCATTTTTCTGACAAACATTTCTTTTTGTTTTTGAAGTTGAGAAAACTTTATGATTTTATTGAGAAAGCATGAGATTATGAAATGATCATAGACAATTGAATTACATTATTTATTCACTTTTTCCATAAATCATCAGTTGTTTTGAGTATGTGAAGCACATTTTAATAATCATATAAGCACATTAATGAAAAACATGGCTAAAAGTAATGTATTTTTATATTGAAACCGAAAGGTGATTAAGTCGCTAACAAAATGGTCAAAACCGGATGCAATTTAGATCGCTGGCGTGAATAACAATATAGAAACACAAAATGCTAACTAAATTTATCACTCCACAACAAACATTAAAGCAATTGAGTTCATTAACACTTTTACTCATTAACCAATTAAGCCCGTTAATCTTGTAAACCCGATTGCCATTGTTAGCCCATTAACGTTTTAAAGTCCGTTTAAATCAAGTAAGCCCGTAAACCAATTGGCTCGTTAACCGTTAAGCCCATTAACCGAGTAGATCGTTAAATCGTTTGGCCCATTAACCTTTTTAGTCCGTTTGCCATTGAAGCCTATTAACACTTTAAACTTGTGAAACTCGTAGCCCAATTACAAAATAGGTCCGGTTTAGTTTTATTACCAAAACAACAATGGTCCAGTTAGGCCCAATTGCATTTTTGGTCTAGTTTTTGATAAATGAGGATCAAGTCAATTTTAGTTAAATGAGGTTCCAAACTTACTCTTTGATGTTCCTATGAATTACGGTATGACACACAAGAGGATTAATCAACAACTCAATTTATCAAACGAGGTACGAATCACATTTAACTAAATGAGATTCAAATCAAAAAAGGTTTTCCATACGAGTTACAATTCCAATTGAGGTTTAATGAATGTGTTGTAATCAATTAAGGTCCCTCAACCTAATCCCTATCGTCATATGTGTAACAACACAAAGAAGATTATTAACAAGATTCAAGACATAATTCATCTATACACACTTAATTAGTTAACACAAATTCAACCAAGTTCATTAGACATCATTCATCCCTTATGAACATTTTATGCATTCAAATCAAAACAAATCAAGTTATAAGGAATCAAAATACCCTACACACATATTAGAGAGACTAATCAATTTACAAACACACAAACATCATACCCCTAATTTATGATAGGTGCCAAAACCCAATGAGACCTAATTCCCTTGATTCAAAAAAATTCATGTATATACAATCAAATGAAAGCTTTAATTATGTTTAAAAAGCATGTAGAAAACTTACTTTCAAATGAATTAAATATTCGAAATGATTTGAAACTAGATAGAATGAAACCTAATTTGCTCTTGAAATGGGGATCCGAAATTGTGTGTTATGAACAAATGAGGGCTTCAAAAAAATGAGGTCCTATGTATACCTTACTCAACTTCGGTTTGACCCTTGTTTGACCAGATTCATAGTTTAGCCTTTTGATAAAAATGATCCCTTAACTTGCTATTTGATTCATGTTAAGTTCAAGATAAACACCCCCCTCTTTGAGTTATATCCCTTAACCATGTTAGCTCATGAAAATTATTTTTGCTTTTTCAAAATCCAGTTAATCACGAAAAAATTTATAACTCCCCTCGAATAAATACTCATGTAAAAAATTAATAATTTTTGTACCAAAAAATTATTCGAGAGATCATTGTTTTTCTTTCTTTTTAACTTTTGTGATTTCTCAAAGACGTTGATGTGAAAAATTCTCTTTCTTTTGTGAACCAAAAAATTTATAAACACATGTTTTATTGATGACGAAACATTTGTCATATGACCCCCTCGGATCATGATCCTATTTATGCAATCAAAGAATAATTTGAGAAAACACGGATCATGAAACTGATAAAGGAGACATGTGATTTGTTATACATATCTGTAACACCCCCAATATATGTTGCAGCGGAAAGGTAACCGAGGGCATTACTTTATAATACACAAGCACAAGATATAAGAGAGCGACCTCTATATGAGTCGTTTAAAAGATATCCTCGTTGATATATTTAAAATAAATAAGTTTTAACAAGTGGTCCCATGAGTTTGCATGTAACATCCGACAATTTTTGAAATTTTAAATGACTATTTTACCCTTTGACTTTATGGGTCTGACTTGACTTTTTGACTTTTGGTCTTTTATTGTCACATAAAAGCGATTACCGCGTAACCGGTAAAATTTTTGGAACATATTTTAAATAATAAATCATATTTATTATTACATCTCTCATGTGCAAATTATTTTTAACTTATTTGACTTGAAAACGAAAAAGATATATGTTATTCTTAAGCTGACTTATCAAAAATCGTTAATCGCTCCAAATAGTCCCGAACCGATATTTATAAAAGTATAACAAAAATGTTACACTTTTAACCCCCCAACTATTATAACTTTTCATTTTAAATTTATATATATATAAAAATCTTATACATCTTTTCATTTCCATCTTAATATACACACACACATTTTTTTTAATATAACTCTCTCTCCCACTCTCTTCTCCGGTGAACCCCCACCACCGCCGGCCACCTTGCGCCGCCGCCGGAAAAGTTTTCCGGCGGACATATCCGGCGAAGACCAAAATTACTCCCCACCTAACGATCTACTCGATCCCCACTACCACTCTCTCTCACGCGCCATTTTCCACCACCACCACTCACCCACCGAAACCACCACTATCATCACCGCCGAACCCACGCCACTACCACAGCCATCGTGGGGTGCGTGTGGTTATAAGAAAGGTGCGTTCGGTTTTTTTTATGTTTACGAATAAGGGTGCGTTGGGTCTTCACAGGGGTGCGTTTGTTTATGGGATTTTTAACACAAGGGGTGTTCGTTTGTGGTGGCAGCCACCCCCAAAAAGGGTGCGTGTGGTTTCTAGTAGCTAGGGGTGTTCGTGGTTTGGTTCGGTTATTATAACCAAACAGCAAGTGGTGCGTTTTGGTTTGTAAAACAACTAAAAGGGTGCGTTTTTGGTTGAGTTTAAAATGGCAAGCAGCCATGGTGTTGCGAATCGGTGTGAGTTTAAGCAACCAAGAAGGTGCGTTAGGTTCACGAGAGTCCAATCCCAACCCAAGAGGGGTGTGTGTCTCCGGGAATGGTTTTAGCAGCTAGTAATGGTGGGGGTTGTTTGTATTGGGTGCTTGAAGCACACTAGGGGCGTTGTTTGGTTTTTGTTTTGGGTATTTTCCACAGCCACCATGAGTACGTGTGGTTTAATAACAACATATGAGGGTGTTTGTTGTATGGGTTAACAGCCGCGGGGAGCGTTGGAATTCGGTGGTCATAAACCCCAATAATTGTTCGTTGGTATTGTCACATGTCCACCGCAGCGGAGTATTCTGGATTGGCTGTGGGACAAAAAGCCTGGGGAAAAGGGGTTGTCGAGGTTGGTTATTAACCAAGGGGCGTTTGGTTATGTGTTTAAACAGCCCACAAGGGTGTTTGATGTTGGGTTGGTTTGGGTTTGCAACAAAAGAAGCCGGGTTGGCTATTGGGACAGCCGGGGGACAAGGGTTTGTTTTGTTTGTTTTTATAACGCACAACAAGGGTGCGTTGGCTTACGCCACGCACAAGTGGTGCCGTTTTGGCTGTCCAATCAGCCGGGTAGTCGCGTTTGGAGTGCGTTGTCACCGAAATAAAGTGAGTTTAATTAACGCGAAAATATATAAATTGTTTCATTTAATCGATATATATATAATGTGATGAAAAATATTAAATTGCGCGGTCTAAGTAAAATACAATATAAATATTAAAACGGGACTGATATTAATGTATAAGTGATATTGGACATACTTGAGACGAGAGTTGAACCAAAAATGGACCTTGACACCTTTTATACCGAATAATAAATATCAAAAATCGAAACATAAGATTCGGGAATCGAAGATTTGATTAATTATATTTTTTGATTTACAAAAATATAACAACTTATATAATACTGGACGTTTAGACATGAAAACGAGTAACTTCTAACATCATATTAACAGAAGAAACTGGTCAAAATCAGAAATATACACTTTAGTTGTAAAATAAGGTTTATTTTAATAAATATTAAAAATGACAGATTTATTTATTAACTGATTAGATCACTCTTTCGAGTCCGTTTCAAGCCTTCCGGCGAAACACGAACGTTGTTCGAAATTGCATTTTTACTTTGCCGCTGAGGCTTATGCAGCTTTAAAGAAATTGAGATAAGTTAGGATTGGACAGAAGAATATTATAAATTACCCAAATATACTCAGGTTAAATTAAAGACGCACAAGTTGGAATTCTCATCACATTTAATAGTATGACTGCATACATATAAAAAAAATGTATGATTTTCGTTGTAACGATTTACCATCGTTGATGTATTTAATACTTGAATTAATTAATCGAACGACATAATTATAGGTCCCGTAGCGAGATCGTTGTCAGATTCAGTTTGTGATTATAATTGATTTAATAGATCGTGTACTTTAATCAATGTGAGTTCATACCCTCGCTTTTCAATCTTTTGAATGTTTTATAACCTCGCGAGGGGGATACATGCTTGTCCTACAAAAATCTTATATTTGGTTATTTATAACAATGTGATTGTTTTAAGGGATTTTGTGAGTTTATAGCCCCAGATTTACTGTTTTAACATGTAATTTGTGTGAGAACATGCTTGTTTTACAAATGCATTTACAGGATTGTTTCCAAATTGGTTTACATACTTATTGCATAGCTCGGCTAATGAATACATTATTTGACTTCATTTTTGGTCACAAATGCATACTTTACATTTGAATTATTTTCGGATTAGCTTAGGCTGATTGAAACTGATAACAATTACATTACTGCCGGTGTTCTTGAGGGGACACCGGTAACGGGAGTATACATTTAAACGCATTGATTTGCTATCACTGCCCACATTAGGGTACATACAAGTCTATCGTCACAGCGTCATGAACTGTACATCACTTGGATGGTGGAGATCGCGAATGTTATGAAATAGATCTAACGGATGTGGATCCCTGTTCGGGTGATTAGCGATCACTTGGTAAACGAACATTATAGATCTATTCGGGATTGACAACCCCCGTTCGGTGTTATTAAGCTACCACCGGGTAAAACTAACGTTTAACATGGTCGGAACATTTTGGGGACTACAGGGCCCCGCCGACACGATGACATACTTGGGAACATTTTTGGTGACAATTAACATTCTGTCATCATACATATAAACACTTTTGGATAAGATTGGTACTTTTGGTGACATAAAATGTGTCATGCATTCTTTATAAAATCTTTGGGATTTTTACATAGTACTGTGATATACAGTGGATTACATTCATATTTAAACTAATCTATGAACTCACCAACTTTAATGTTGACACTTTTAAGCATGTTTTTCTCAGGTGAATTAGATGCTTGGACTATTTGATGTGCAAAAAAAATCATGGATGTAGCTAATATCATGAAGATTTACCAAATCAAATTTTAGAGGCTAACTCCTTACGGTTTGAGAATTAAAAATCAAATACTACTACTGAATTTTTCGGATAGAAATTCCAGATTCGACACTTAATCTTATAAAATCTAAAAATCGACCTTCCCGACCTCCAATTGACATGAGCCCGGATTTTCCAGAAACTAGACTCTTTGAATTTAACTTTAGGCTCAAGAATCATGTTAAAACTCGTTTTTATCACCAAGTTATACCCCGATCAACACGACCCAAAATTCTGGTCAGAAACATAAAGACTTATAAACCCTAATTCTTACCAATCCTCTTCATAAAAACATGTCCTATGGTTTCTAATCTTGTAGGTTTTCATTAAAACATCATTAATGATTATCTAGGGTTTCATATCATGATTTTATGCCATATTAATTAGATTAAACCCTATACAAATTAACAAGATCATTAACACATGTTTTCCTTTTTATGATTTTATGTAAAAACTTATGTGAATCATGGAGACACAAAGAATGAATTCAAAAGAGACATGGATTACCTATGGAATCAAGATTGGAGAGGATCACAAGAACAAGAACACTAAAGAATCAAGAATCAACAATCATACAAAGCTTGAATAACTCTATCCGAATCACCAACTTCTTCTTCTTGCAAATTCTATGGATGAACATAATGTTTTGGAGTAAAATTTTTAAGAGAGAATGATGAGGAAGATGGATAGAACTGGCCATATATATAAAGAGGAGAGGGGGAAAATTTTCCTATTCTTTTTAGAAGATTTCAAAAGATTTGCCTTAATCCTTTTACACTTAATACTAAAAATAGGTTTTGCAAAAAGGAAACAAAATATCTAATAATTCCAAGGGGGGCGGATTTTTATACATAAATTAGGAAAATTAAAAAAACTACATATCTTATGTTATAAATTAATAATACACAAATAAATATAACATAAGGTTTTAATGTTAAAGACTTATTATTCAAACTTAGGTTATATTCAAAATGGTGAAATAAAAATATAAACCAATTTTTTGGGTTTTACACTCAATACAACCCCTACTCTATTCAAATCCACATCATCATCTTGGTTAGATGACAATTCCATAAGGAACATGTCGATCAAAATACGTCAATACTCCTTATCCAAATGACATCTTGGAAGAAGTCATTCTTATAATAATAGTGTGTCAATCAATAAACGAACTTTGCTCTTGTTTATTAAAGTCGGTATTGTATCGAAGGGTGTTGGTCAAGTCTTAGTCCTTAAGCATGTTTCGGTCGAACCTTATCATTGGTTTCTAAATATTCTCATATCTTAAGTATACTTCATGATTCCTTTTATCATGGATTTAGGTTGTTGTTATTAAAACAATGATTGCATGTGTCTAGGTTTAAATTTTCTTTTAAAATGTCATAGTTTATAGTGCATATATCTAAGATATGCATGACTTGTTCCCCGTTAGTGTATTGCTATATATATTTAGCTATCATTGTTGTTATATATGTGCACTTTTCTACTAATTTTTTTTTGTAGCACACTTCCGTTGCTTGATTCCTTGGTGCCCCAAACAAAGGGGAGCATACACCGAGGGGGAGTTGCAACAGTTATGATATCTACACATTTCTTGATATATGTATTCCAGTCCTATAATATTTCTCTTATATATATATTTTGTTGCACGAAACTAACCCTTGATGTAGGTTAAGAATTTGCAACAAATTTGATCCATGGATCCGCTAGAGTCAATATACAATGGGATGCAAGTGTCATAGGAGTGCAATGAGCTTAAGAGTGCTCGAGTGTCAAAGTAGATAGGAGCAAGGCTTCACTTAGGATGATGCAAGCTCGCCTCTTTGGTTTAACGATTGAAGTATAGTAAAAGTCTCATATAATAGAATGAATGGCTTGAAGTGTTGTTAGGATCACATAAATGGACCCGAACAAAGAAGCTTCGGTCACTCGAAGATACAAGACAAAAGTCTAGCTCGAAAGACAATGTTAATTAATGTTTATTATGTATACGGGCCAAGATGTAAAAAGCCCAAAAGAAAGCCCTCAAAGGCAAATCCTAGTTAGTATAAATACACCTAGTTTAGTCAAAATTAGGTTAGCTACTCCATTATTATTTTTCATCTTAAGGGTTTGTAGCAACTCTTGTTTCTTTCAATCAAAGTTCTTTAATGTTTAATCTTTACATCGCCAGTTGATCTTGTGATTTCATCTATGGATTGAATCTAGGGATACATACAAATTGTTCAAGAGCTAATGTTTGATGTATTGATTTGGTTTGTATTTTCTTTGTTATTGATTTCGAAAAAAAAAATTGGTTTTATTGTTTTGATTATTTTGTGTGTTGTGATTCTCTGATTCATAGGATGGTTTATGTTTAATTCTAATATCAACTCAAACCATCTTGTTAGCAATCAACGATCTCGTGATTTTTTTTGTTCTTTCTTTTTGGTTCGAAAAGTAGTAAAAAAAACACAAGGTTGGATCGAACGAGTGGAATTCTTTTTGATCGAACTAGTGGAATACAAGGTTGGATCGAACGAGTGGAATTCTTAAGGATCGAACGAGTGGAACACAAGGTTGGATCGAACGAGTAAAAAAAAAGGGGTCGTTGGATTAGTGTTTTGTGTCCACCGAACGAGGAATAGGATTTGTCGATCGAACGAGTCTAAGTCGTCTAGCACCGAACGAGTGTATTCTTAGAGCGATCGAACGAGTGGAATACAAGGTTGGAATCGAACGAGCGACACTCGTGTGTGGATCGAACGAGTGGAAAAGAAGGGATCGAACAAGCGACCGAACAAGGCGTTCGAACGAGGGAATCGAACTAGCCATTCGAACTAGCCATTCGAACTAGCCAATCGAACTAGCCATTCGAACTAGCCATTCGAACTAGCCAATCGAACTAGCCATTCGAACTAGCCGACCGAACAAACAATCGATCTAGAGGTTCGAACTAAGTTGATCGAACTAGCGGAGGACCGAACGAGCAATTTTTTTTGGACCGAACGAAATTTTTTTGAAAACTTGTGTGACGAAAAGGGTTTCAGTAAAACGGCCATAACTTTTGATCCGTAAGTCCGTTTTAGGCCCGTGACCTCTCAAATCTAGTGATAGATTGGTTATAGCTATGATTAGAACTCGACATTTGGCTTAGTGTCGGAAATCGGTGTAAGCTTAGTCGTGTATGGTTTTCTCCGCCTAAAGGGAGCTTGTTGACTAGTGAAGTAACTCTCGAGTTGGGTACTCGGTGGATAGGAGTAAGGCGAAGAGTGCAAATTATTCGTGAACCGACGCCACTATAAATCATTCCAGCGTTCGATGGTTTTTCACTTTTCCCTACTTTTTCGCATTTACATCTTTATTTACCTTATCGCCTACATTTATACTGCATTAGAGATCTAATGTGTGTTGATTGTTGCTTATATGTTTTAGGATGATGAATGTGTCATGGGATAAAGCTAACGATTATGATTGGTTTAATATTGCTATGAACATGTTCTAGTGGTTATAATGTATTATTTACACTCATCATTTTGCATCTAACTTGATGGATAAATCTGATACGAATTATTTTTAAGGTTTTTAAATGGAAACATATTCCCCCCTCTAATTTCACACACACACACTTCTCATGTGATTTTCAAAATCAAAAACACACACACTTTCCTTGCTCTCTTTGGTTCGTCCGAATAAACACACACACATACACTTATAATTTTTGAAATTTGATCAAAAACATGAAGATTTGCGGAGTCGTGGGTTGATTCTAGTATTCGGGTTATTGTTTAAACTACGTTTGGGGTAGTCGTACGCGTCATGGTCTCTGCTTTTTTGAAACCCCTTTGTAGTTTTCTAAATCTTGATTTAAACTTGAACTTTTGAGTTTAAATGATGCATATAAGCTATTTGTACGAGCGCGTTTGTTAAAAATTGAACACAAAAGGTTTACGAAAGGAATAAAAGGGGTGCATTTGGTTCGAATAGAAAATAAAAATGGAATAAGGATTTTGTAGTTTTATTGTTGTGGCCGTGATGGTTGAAAAATATTTTCTTGCTATGTGGCTTATTCTTGGTTTAAACTATTGCTTATTTATAAGCATTTCTTTGGCTTATTTTGGGCTTATTAGCTCACGACAAAAAGGGAAAATACAAGAAGGATATTTTTGGTTATTTACCTCTTATGTCGTATTTTTGTAGACTATTTTGATAGCTTATGGTGATAACCGAATATACTACGTAGCTTATTAGCTTATTTTCGAGCTTAGTGGATTGGTTTTGGGAGCTTAAGGGCTCACGACCCAATAAGCCATGGCTTATTGTGGGCTTATTGTGGTCCGAATTATTTTGTTAGCTATTGTTAATATAAAAGTTCTTTTGTGATATTCAATATTGTTCTTCTTAGCATTATTGATTAGATTCCGCATAATTAATAGTGTTCACTCAGTGTTTCAATATTGTTGCTTTAGAATTATCTAAAGGAGCAAACTCTTTGCAAGCTGAAGGTTTAGATCTATTTAGTAAAACGATCAAACACATGTGGAGAAGTTCTAAGCATCTAGTCATTGAGACTATGTTCTTAGCTTTGTTACTAACGTGAGCTTGTTTACCAATTTTGCAAGCATCACAAAAGTGTTGATCAAACCTAAGCTCAGGTAAGTTTCTAACTAATTCTTTAGAAGCTAACGATTGAATGAGACGCATATTTGTGTGACCCAATCTCCTATGCCATAATGTGGAGTTTTCATCAATCGTTGCAAGACATATTTTGTCTTTTGGCTTATTTCCTAATTTCATCACATACAAGCCTTTCTTCCTAATACCTCTACCTATGACTTTACCGTCCTTAGTGATTTCACTATTATGTTCAGAAAAAGTTACTCTACATTTTTTATCACATATTTGTGTTATACTTAGCAAGTTAAATCCTAAATTATCAACATGTTCTACATTATCTATTTTGAGAGAGTCATTAGAAATCGTACCTTTGCCAATGATGTTACCGCAAAGATTACTACCAAAAATGACGTTACCTCCATTGTATGCCTTGTAAGTGGAGAAGAGCTTTCGATTGCCCGTCATGTGCTTGGAGCATCCACTATCCTTGATCCATTCGTCGGGCTCCAAGTCGACTCCAAGGCATATCTATTTATATAAGACAATAACTCAAACATTTGGTCCCCAATATCTCATGGGTCCAAAGTTGTTAGTGCCAAACATCCCTTGCATTTGATGCAATTGGTTGGGGTGTGAGAACGGAAGACACATTTCCCATGGCATGTAACTTTGACGTGGAAAGTTGTTCCAACTTACGTGAAAGCCATGAGGTTGGTTTTGTCGACCAACATGTCTTTTTGGTTGCGGTGTTTTAGGACGAGAATAATTATTATTGACTCTTCTAGGAGGTGGAGTTTTTTTTATCTAAAATTGGTTTTTGAAAATCCAACTCCGGGCTTTGTCAATGGTTTATAAAATTGTTTGACTTCATTGTCACTAGCCACAAGAATTTTGACTTTGTTTACAATTATGTGTTTTGGTCTAGGACCCAAAATGGATTTTTGAAAAGACACACTTCTCTCAGAACCAGAAGTTAATGGTGGCGGTCCCATATTTATTTTGGGGGCCGCCTGAACATTAAGGGGGCCGCCCATAATTTTGGGACCTCCATCAGAACACGTCTTTTATAGAGCATTTATAAATTTTATTTCCTTAGTTTCACTAGATGATGCTTCAAATGAATTAAATCCCAAACCTAATTTATCACTGGAGAGTTTTTGATTACTTAACGTTTCATTCAAGCAAGGTGTACTCTTTTCAAATTTGTTTAATCTATTAGATTCTTGTTTGAGCTTTTCATTTTCAATTTCAAGTGTATGACACTTTGCATAATTGAGATCAACTCCTTTGTTTTTCTCGCGGATGGATAATTTATCTTTTAATTCTCTAAGCTTATTTTCTAGACTATTTCTAATAGCTTTTAACCTTTTGTTCTTAGTTATTATCTTTAAACTCATTTTGCATAATTTATCATATTCATTGTCTAAAGCTAAATCATCAATTGATGAGTTTTCATCACTAAAGTAAGAAGATTCGGAACATACCTCATTTGGTGCTTGAGCTACAAGACATGTCTCATCTTGGATCTTTTCATCATTCTCTTCACCGCTATCACTCCAAGAACCTCCAACGAATGCTCTTTGGTTCTTGTCTCTCGGTGGCTTTGGACATTCTCCAATAAGATGATTTGGATCTCCGCATCTAAAGCACTTCCTTTCACTTTTGCCGTTTTTGTCGTCTCGGCTTCTTTGAAAGGTCTTTTTGTCGTTCCGAGGTTGTCTTACGAATCTACCTCTTCTCTTAAAGAACTTCTTGAAGTCTCTTACCGCCATGGCGTACTCTTCGTCTTCACTACCGGAAGTCGAACACTCTTCATCACTAGATTCTTTCTTAGCCTTTAAAGCAAGAGATTTCCTTTCAACTTTTGCTTTGACTATTTCGGAATCTTTCTTGATGATCATCTCATGGACTTTGAGGTTTCCAATGAGCTCATCAAGAGATAGTGATGTTAAGTCTTTCGACTCTTCAATCGCCGTGACTTTTGCTCTCCATTTAGGATGTAGAGCCCTAAGAAACTTCCTTACGTAGTTCTTACTAGAATAACCTTCATCAAGAGCTTTAAGACTAGTGATAATAGTATTAAATCTAGCAAATGCACTATCTATAGATTCGTCTTCGGAGATGACGAATTGTTCATATTGTTGAACCAAAAGGTCGATCTTATTATCTTTGACTTGGTTATTACCTTGATGGGTGATTAACAAAGTTTTCCAAATTTCTTTTGCCGTATTGCACATGAAAATTCGTTCATATTCTTTTCTAGGCAAAGCATTGTAAATAACCATTTTGGCTTCATTGTTTTTGGCAAGCCTTCTTTTAAGATCATCGGTTTGATTTTCAAAAGGGACAATCTCATCAAGTTTGGTTTCCAGATTTTGAATAATAGGTTGAAAATCACCATTTGTAATAACATGCCAAAGATCTAGATCTTTTGATTAACATATGTATCAAATCTATTTTTACAATAAATAAAACTATCACTTTCAAAAAGTGGTGGTCTTTGCATAGATTGCCCTTTTAGATTTTTGTCGGAATCCATAGATCGATCCAAGCTTTAAAATACAATATATTTTAAAGATCTTGAGTGGCCTTGCTCTGATACTAATTGTAGGAAACTAGAAGGGGGGAGGGGTTGAATAGTTTACTGGTTAATTTGTCATTTTAAAACTTTGCTTAGAAAATTGTTAGATTCGAGTTGTATGTCAATAAATCAACAATATGAATCACAACTAAAATATCTAATGCAATGAACTAAGTAAACAATAACACTAAAGAGATAGAGAAAGAAACGATCAGACCAAGACACCAAGATTTATAGTGGTTCAGCAATGAAGCACCTCTTCATTCCTACTCCACTCCCCGGGTACTCCACTCGAGATTTCACTATGTCAACAAGCTTCCTTTAGGCGGAGAAAACCGTTTACACGTCGCTTACTTTTTTTTCCAACACTAAGCTAGATGTCAAGTCTTAATCTTAGCTAGATCCAATCTAAGACTTCACAAAGTCTTTATACACTCACAACATATATACCCTTAGATTGACACACAATCCAAATCACACCAATACATAATTTACACTATTGGATCTACACTCAATTCTAATTTACACAACACCACAAAGTAAATGTAATGAAGATATGTGATCTTGAGGAGGAAGAGAGAGATCACTTGATAACAAATCGTATGTAGAAGAATACGATTGTTCTTCTCTTGCACTTGATTAGAAGAAGAATGGAGGAAGAAAGAATTAATCACTTGAAAACAAGATCAAGATATGTTAGTGATCAAGATATATGTTTTAGAAGGAAAGGAAGAAGAGAGAAAATAGATCTGAAAAAATTCGTGGCAAGAGGTTCTATTTTTCAGATAGGGTGGCCCAATATTTATAGGCACAAAAAAGAGTCGTTGTACTGACGGTGGTCCCGGCGGTCCCTAATATATAAGAGGGCCGCCATGCCTATAATGGGGCCGCTGTAGACTACGCTCCCCTTTTTGTCTTTTTGTGGGGAAGGTGTTATCTGTTTTAGAACCTTTTATTTTGGGGGGAAAAATCTGATTTCAAATTAATTAATTTAATAAATCATTTCTTTTATGAATAATTATTTTGTGTTTATATTTTTGTAAAAACACTTTTGTAAAAATGTAAGGTTTAGGACAAAAATTATGTTCTTGATCACTAATCATATTTAATGATTTGTTTATCCATACCTTAAGTGATTAATCTTAGAAATGGAATTTTACGATAAGTAATTTATAAATGTTTAATTTTATCGTAAACGTTTTCACATTTTGTTATTATCAAAACATCGAGAGGTCACAAAATATAAATAACGTTTTTAGACATTATTTGTATTAACAATGCACAATACTTTTATTAAACGACACTGATTGTTAAACGCTTTTTATGATACTGTAAGGAAGCAGTAGTCACTAAACATTTACATGATACTATGGCGAAATAGTAGACAATATACTCAATTGATTTTTACATCTATACTTACATTTTTGTAACTATTGTATAGGTTACAATGGTCATACACACTTTATAAATCTTTGATCTAACATTTTCATTTACATAAATCTATGAACTCACTAACTTTATATTGACACTTTTAAGAATTTTTTATCAAGTGAATAAGATGCTTGATATATCTGATGTGCATTGGAGTTCAAATTTTACAAAGATTACATTCATCGATTTCTATAATCAAATCTCGTTATCTTATTTCCAGTCTTTCTTATTGATGCAACTTTGGGACAAACGATACAACAAGTTTAATTTTAATTAAATCAACGAGCTTACTTTTCAAATGACTCATTTAGAGTTTGTTCTCTCATATCTTATGTTGTTGTATTATGAAGTAACGTTGTCGGACATATTTTTGTTACGACCCATTTTGGGGGGTGTTACACTCAAGCCGAAAGAGAAAAGCACTTGAATTGGAACCTGATGTTCGCATAGATGGTCTTACATGTAATCCCAGTCTTCCTGAAGGTATCCAGTTTATAAACAACAAGCTAATTGAAACACCTAAGCATGGGATCATCTTTATTGATGCCTTTAGTGATGAGGCTTTTCAGAGGATAAGTGACATTCATAAGGTGGAGGTTGAATCTTTGCTAGGTTACATGGTTATGGATGGAAATGTCAACACACCATAAAACCAGAGGTTTTGTATGCTGATGAGAAAAATGATTGAAAACATCTTGACAAAAAAACCTCAAATCTAAGAAAGTCAAGTTGGAAGCAATAAGATACTCTTTTAATTAAGTACTTTTATATTTTATGTTTTATCTCTTGTAATAGTCTGATAGGTACTTGTAACCTCAGTTAAAGAAGTATCTTTAGTTATCAGTATCCTCTACTTGCTTTTTAGAGTTAGTGTAAGAAGAAGCTGTAGTTACTCACCTACACTAAAAAACAATTAAGATATACTTATATCTAAATAGAGGGAAATTGTTGAGCCAATTTAGTGACCAATGATCGTTCACTTGGATTTTAATAGAAAATATCCTAAGTGTTAGATAACCTTTACCATTATCCAGGTCACTGAATAAACAGTCATTCAGTGAGTTACCTTTAAATGCTCAACCTGAGTCTATGAGAAAGACTAAACCATTCAGCGAGGCGGCACTAGGTGAATGAAGTCCCTGAGCCAAAGTAGAAGGTAATGAGTTCAGTGAGTTGTGGCAATAACCTCACTAAACCCCATAAGATCTCTTAAACTTTAGAAGACCCTGAAGATAAGAGTCTAAAAAATAGGCGGGATAGGTTTGAATAGATAAGATCAAGTACTTATCACCCTGAAGTCAAACTATCCTGAATACGGTATAAGAACAAGGTTAGTGTCATGACTGACCTTAGAAAGTGTGTTGTCTCCTTACCTAGATGAGAAGGTGTAATAGAGACAAGCTAGTGTACGAATGTACTTGTCTAATCAATTTAGGGACACACACTTATCACCCATGTGGGTCTGACCCTAGCTTAGCACTATAAATAGAAATGTCTTTTAAAAGATTAGGTTCATGTTTGTGCACTCAATGTTGTATCCTTCACCAATAACCTACTACTCCAAAATCAACTAAGTCCTTGAACATAGTTCGGTTCGTTAGCATAGTTGTCAACTTAGCAAAATAGTTTGGTTTATGCTATGTTGTTAGTGAAGAGATCACACACATACATTGTCATTCAATCCCCATTGTTGTTCCGCAAACAATAGGGTATATTTATTAATAGGATTTGTAAAGGATTAAACGTCAAAAAAGTTTTGTGTTCTTTACTTTTTGTATTTATCTTTATCAAAAATGTTTTCTATACTTTACTTTCAAGTCATGAGTTAGTTTATCTTAACTTTATAGTTATTGGTTAACTAACTCAAAGGGAACAACACATATAATCAACAAGGTTTTCAACCCGCGCTCCGTTGCGGAGTGCGGGGTTTTACGTTTACGCCATAAGGTTATAGTGTATCATCTTTAACAAACACGCCAGTTAAATGAATTGCAAGTTAAATGAGTAGCGAGTGATACAACTGTATGCTACAAATTCGTATGTAATGCGGCACCAAAAAAAATCTAGGCATCTTGCAATGGGCTTTCGAAATGCATCCCAAAAAATTATATACATTTTACAGAACCTTGTTTCCATTCAGTTTGGTTGGCACAAACTCAAAGCCAAGGTGCATGGTATTCTCCACCACTTCTCATCCTTTTAGCTTATGCCATAGATGATCAGCCAAACTCGATTGGCACATCTTGAATTTGCTAGTATAGCCTCACCTTGTTTTCGAATCAGTTTCCGCTTCAGTGTGGGTGTCCTAACCGTTGCTGCTACGGTTCCTATATGAAAAGTTATAAAAAAAAACTAAAGTGCATAAATGACAATTCAAGAGTCACATACCAGTAAATAGGCACGGTGTCTTAAGAACAAAAGAGACGATTAATTGTTATTTAGCAAAAAATACTTTTTCCACATCTAAGAGGTTCCTTACCAAAGATATTTTTTTAACACGCCTTGTTCTCATCAAAAGAGATGACGCATTAATAATATCAATATCTGCCTGCAAGACCAATTTATATACTGAACCAATCCACTGTACCAACCCACTGAACCCAACTGAAAAGAGTGTGTCATAGTGTTTTACTATAATCTATATAATCCACTAAATCAGATAACGAAACCAAGAATACAATTTCGTCTTAGTTTTATTTAGGCCCAACGAAGTAGCAAAAGGCTATACAGTTTCCAACCACTAATACAATGCCGAAAACTAAGCATTTCATATATCAATTATATTATAAATAACAACTTGCATTGTATAAACAGATTTTGTAATCAGAATATGTCAATATGCTATCATCAGTTTTGTCGGGGCGCTAATATTATGGCTTATTTCCTAACAAAATAAGCAATCATACTAAAAACGACGCCCAATTTATTCCATCATTTCCATGTCCCCTAAATGTCCTAACATATCCATGAAGCCACTTTTCAAATTGACATATTTGTATTATACAGTTTATGGGCTCATAACGATAATGCATCTACTGTAGTGGTGCACAAAGCCGAGTATCGATTGCTTTGTATATTCTTTGTAACTACTGTTTCAGTTGCATTACAGGACTTACTGAATATAGTGTTTTTCTATTACGAATTTATGACAAACGTAAAGTACCTTTAAAGTACCTATCGCGCAACATCACTGGTCTTGCAGAAAGAAGCTGAATCGACACACATTCCATTGCAGTTTGCAATACAGGTAAGTCTCAGCAACACTAAACCTTTTTGCCTATTTGGCTTTTTTTTACCCATTTGGCATAATGTAAAAGATTGACAACCTACAGCCTCCTTTAGCATCTCATCAGATAGCATCTCAGTTCTTTCTGCAAAACTTATAAAAATACGACTAAATATTTATAGAGAACCAAACGCGCCTAGTACATTTGAATAAATACCTGAATAAAACACAGACAAATGGCATATCTAATTATTTGTGACTGAAATAAATTATTTCAAGTAACCAACTTAAAACCGTTTGTTCAAGACAAACACTATTTATAATATGGAGTTCATTTTTTTAGATATTTTGTGATACCGCAAATTCTATCCAGAGACCTGTAAACAATATTTTAACTTATGAGCATATATGATTAGCAAACTGAATAAGCATTAAAATTATCCGAAAATAACACGAAAAGGGTGATAACATACTCACTTTTTATATGTTGGTTTATTTTATTCTCAGACTCAATTGTCTTTGCTTTTTATTACATTGTGTTCATTCTATTTCGAATTGATTTAAAACCGTGATAATTCAAAACAAGACGCATAGGCGCATAAGCCCAAAAGTAAACCTACAGGGGTGTTTGGATTAGCTTATTTTGCGAACTTATGTGCTTACATGATCCTGGAAAAGCACTCTTTTTTCAGCTTGTGAATATGAGATGATGACTTTCAAGTCCAAAAGTGTAACTTCATAAGCTGGAAAAAGTAAGCCTTTCCTAATTTATATAAGCTCATAATTATGTAAAATAAGATAATCTAAAAACAACATACTTTTTTTTCAAATAGGTAAACCAATAAAACATCTAAAAAGACACTAATATATAACACACACATATCAAGTAAGAAAGACCAAAGATCAAGAACATGAGACATTTTTATTAAAAATGCTCATTATCTGATCATTATCAAAAAACAATAAAGTCATTGTCTATAAGAATGAGACCATGGATATTTTTGTCTATGTCTGACATTCACAGAAAGCGATGAATATTACCTCAACCGGTGCACTCGTTTGGTCATTCTGTTCATGACTGTCTATATTCCACATGAATCTTAGCAATCTTGGTGCAGGGTCTTTAGAAAAATACCCGGTCTAGCAAGTCAAACAGATAGAATGCTAGTTCTTTCTCGTCTAGTCGTTCATTCTAGCAATGTCAGCACATTTTTGTGTCCACAATGAAGGTCAACAATGTCCATATACCTCTAATTTTAGCTAAATTAGAAATGCAGAAAGGCTCCTAGTCTGGATTAAACTTACTTTATAAACACTGGTCAGTCCTCTTTATTATATGAGAAGTTCCCATTTAGGGGGTTAAATTTCTCTCACTTCGCGTTGTTGTCAAGTGCATCTAATGTATCTGCAAGAACATCGTTCGTTAAAAAGCAAGTTGTAAGAACGGCGAAAACCTTCAATATTAAATTCATATTTAGGAAAAAGAAAAGTTGGTAGTTTATGAACTTCATGCTATCGGCTTATTTAAAGAAATTGAAACTTACTCTCTGCACATCGAGTAGGTGCAGCAACGTCTGTTGTGAGATGGGGATTTCCAGTTTCTGCTACAAAGATGACAACCCTTCCTTTCTTCTAAATTCCTAACAACTCTTCTACGTATATATGCTTCATCAACTTCGGCACATTCAGGCTCGGCATACAGAAGCTCAAATGTGTACAAACAACTAAAAAGAGGGTCTATGAAAGCAACATACACCACACGCCGTGGCTGCGAACACAATACGGAAGACGTGCGTCGTCCATTTGGCTCAGATGGAAGTTTTAGGAAATGGCCTATCACGGCTGCGTACAACAAAGATAGCCTAGCCAAGCGAAATCACACTTCCGCTCATCATCGCCTTTTTAGAATAACATTTGAGCTTTAAGACAGGAAAACAACTGTCAAATTCGTTGCGGCATATACAGTCAAAATGACAGCGGTGTCTCGTACATTTGGCTCAGACGGAGCTATCACGGTTGCGTACGACATAGGTAGCCGAGCCAAGCAATAGCCCATTTCCGGTCATCATTGCCATCATAGACACTACATAAAAAGGATATTTAAGCTGTTTTTAACAGCTATTTAAGCTGTTTTTAACAGCTCTGTAAGCTGTTTTTTGACAGCTTTGTAAGCTGTTTTAAACAGCTTTGTAAGCTATTTTCTAACAGCCATTTAAGCTGTTTTTAACAGCTATTTAAGCTGTTTTTAACAGCTTTTTAAGCTGTTTTTAACAGCTATTTAAGCTGTTTTTTAACAGCTATGTAAGCTGTTTTTAACAGCGTTGTAAGCTGTTTTTTAACAGCTATTTAAGCTGTTTTTAACAGCTATTTAAGCTTAAACACAAATACCTTCTTATGAAATCACTGATATCAGAAGGTATGCATTAGAAGGCTCCTGTTGCTTTAACCATTTGTGTTGCATTTTGCTGTGTCATTTGCAGGTACTCATAAATGCGCACCGGCCACCGCAACATTCAAAATCGTGATATTTCAGCATATGTGTAGCCTTCATTATTCCAAGCTGTGATTTAGCATATAAAAAAGATGAGCATCATAGTGTAACATATCATTGGCCGCTTTGGCCGGTTAACTTTTATAATAGATTATTAACTTCATACAGGATGTGATGGTTCTTTACCTATCATGTAAGTCTGCGCCTAACCTGCTTCTACAATTTGACCATTGACTTATTTTTGGTCGACTAACCCATGATCCGCTTATTGTGGGTTTGTTTTGAGTCATCATATCTGGAATTTGGCGCAAGAAATCACTGATCCCCTGGTTCAAGTTTCATTCATCAATATCAGCTCGATAAACACATTTCTTGAACAAAATTTAAAATCTAAAAAGTACCTTTGACGCAAATAACCCAAACTCGGAAAGTGAACCCGTCAATTGGGTTAGAAGCATTTAATTCCAACCCGCCCTAACCTGTTGGTTATTTTATTAACGTATATTGCTTGCCCCGCCCCGAAAATTAATTCTGATTTCCTTACAAAGCTAAATTTATTTTTTATTTTTGTTATGCTTGAATCGAATTAAGTTAGCCGATCAATTTTATAGTATGGTAGATTATGGATTAAAGATTAGTTTTGTATGCCAATCTATGTACTGCTCAGAATATGTGGGACTCATTCAGAATATGTGGAACCATATGTTTGATGAAATTTCTACAAACCAAAGTTGGTATTAATTACGATATTTATGTTCTTTGTTAACAGGTGTAATTTTAGTTAAGAAATTTAGCGAGTTGGGCGTACTATTATAGACACCTTCCTCGATTGGACTTATATAGCTAGGCGATCATTTTTTGTCGAAACCGAACCAAACCATTAAACGCACCCACTGAACCCACCTAGTGAACTTTGCATACATTAGGTTGTTTAACAAATTTAATGCTTCATGATGTGTACACAACCACACTCCATACACACATCCAAACACCCTTGTCGTTAAGTTAAATGACACAGTTAACCTATAACGATTTGAGTAAATAGGAAAATGGTTACCTAAAAAACAGAGTCGCTCCATGGCAACGCTGAACACAATGAACTAATTTTGTGCGCAGAAGAGATAGATCACCTATAACGATTTGAGTTCGTTCAAAAGTTACAAAAAGACCCGCATTGGCTACAACTACGTTCCGGACGTAGCTTCCTGGCCAATAATATATGGTGTCCATGTGCATCCTTTATTCTTTCTCCACACAGCTCATTCCATGGCCCGAACTCATCTTTAGAAATCCGTCTAAAAGAATCACGAGACAACCATCGAATTCACAATCTGCATACATCAACAACATTAAAAACAATTAGATAAGCTCTTAGTTAAGCAATCTGAAACATCTTTTCTTAAACAACATATGTTTATGAGGAGAATTACCGCAGCTTTAATCAAACAACACATATATGTTAAATTTCTATAATTATAACGCCACGTACATCTTGTTTCAACAACATTGATGATAGTACAACCTGAACAACAAAAATTGCTAAGGGGTGTTTGGTACTGTTTATTTTTTTTGCTTATGCTCGTACTAAAAAATAAGTAGAGTTCGAAAATATAACACTAATGTTTTAAATCACAAAATCAGCTTACGATTCCCAACAGCTTTAACGCCATAAGATTCACATCTAATTTTTAACAACAGTAGGAAACAACAATATAAGTCAGTTAAATAATATTTTGCTATTCGATTTTCCCCACCCATAAAACCAACCACGTCGATTCACATGTCTCGTTTGAACCACAACATGTCACTAAATTTTTAGCTTAAAATCAACATAACAGATACATATGACCTATATTGTTGTTTTTCTTATTGAATCTTTACAAAACTTTATAAACCCCAATTTTAACAAACAGAAAATTGTATCAGTTACTTTACCGCGAGGTTTGACAAAAGCTTTAACAGCAACTAAATAAGCTATTTGACTTCATAATTTCTAAAGCTCATAAGCCCACTAAATAAGCCAACACAAACACCCTCTTTCAGCAGAAACATAAGCAGCCATAAAAACTCTTATATATCAACTAAAATTAAATTCACTCAAAATAAAATTAAACCAATGATTAACTAATCATATAACACAATGCATCCTAAACAAAGATTAATACTAATTATCATAAATAACATGCCTGTTGTAGGTAAATTTGTATAACCCTAAATCAATAAACTAAAAACCTAAAATTATCAAGTAAGTCCGCTATACTCAATTAAATTTAGGGAAAATGATACTAACCTCAATATTATGCAAATAGTCATGCGGTTGTTGTGAGTAACCATAGAGCTCGTTTCCAATTAGCAGAAGTAACACCATCGATCAGAAAGTGATGTTCAATTAAATCTAAACTCGCATGGATCTAAATTATCAATCCCTTTGATGGTTGAATCCGGAAGAGAATGGGAGAGATGGTGGTGAAGAAGCTTTACGAAAGTGGGAGAGGGTTGTGAGTGAAGATAGTGGATTGATGACATGAAAGAGAGGAGAAATAGAGGTTTTACACGTGCCCACAATTAAGAATCGGGTTAGATAATATTGGGAAAAACCCAGGACATTTACACGGGTCGGGCAATGCATTTATGAAGTGCATCGGGGGAATAATCTTCATGGTTAATATAAAGGTATAATGCTAATATTAAAAATACCCACTTACTTAAATGTACAACTAATATAACACATGGTACAATCTATTTAATGCATACAAATTTGTTTTTGGTTACTCTTCATGTGACTAAACCAAATAATGATCATACCACTTACGAAATAGATAACATTGTAGGATGTGAGCTCTAACTTTATAACATAACAAGATTTGCCTATCAGCTGAAATGTATAAGACCCATCAGGCATGTCATTGAGATGAACTTTAAACATAAAATGTATAAACGTTTTGATTGAACATAAATAACTCATACAGTGGTAATAGTACATACTTCAAAGAGGTTTAAAAGAAGAAGAGAAACACTCTATTACTTTATAGGCACTTATTGTACATTTGATACCTAATCTAATTAAATCATAGAGACATGATTATCATTTTGGATACCTATTCATATTAATTACAGTTACACTATTTTGTTTCATCTTAAACAATAAAAGCACAAAAAGTAAAAGAGAAATGAAAAAAATAAGAAGTTTAAAACTTTACAGCAAATATACCGTAACGTCAACAAAGCTCATGCATCCCAAAAAAAAATTATAAGAGATGATAACATTATTACCTTAACTTTTTAATAGAGATGAATAGCGATATAGATGATAAAAAGACTCAAATAACTTTAAATAACCAATAACAAGAATTTTTTAAACCAAAAGAACAAGAGAATATCTAAGATAAAAACAGAGCCATCATTATGCGGCTTAGAGAGAGAGAAACAAGAAGGATACTTTAATTTACACGATGAGAAGGAAAACAAATAAACCATAATACTCATGTGTAAGGTATAAAAAAAAGCTCAAAATCAAAATATAACATATCTTTCATTTATTTTGTAAGCCCATTAGTAACAAAACAAATTTGTAAACTTTTGTTTTCTAAATAATACTACGTATATGTGGTTAAAGTTATTCCACTGTTACTAACTAGGTGCCACTACAACTCGCTTTTAGCTACTTTGACCCCTACATTCATAGTATTATTGACTACTGCTTACATATTGTCCTAACTTTTTGTACACATATTGACAAAAAGATTGCTCTCTCAAGATTTCATTAACAGGGTACCCGCCGTCGCAACACGCGGTTACCCTGCTAGTATTAACAATAATAACATGTTTAAACAAGTTTTGTTACTGGTAATGTAAATTTTCTAAGCAAGTTAACTAGATGCGAAAATTTGTGAAAATAGATTGTTATTTTATAGATATAACCCGCTTTTATTTGAGCGTAACCTGCTTTTATTTGAGCGTGTACTAACAATTCATCTTTTGTTTCTATAAATACCACATAGTACGTACAAATTTTATTCTTTGATAAACAACTTTTTGTAAGAGGTCTGTGTATGGTGGCTTAAGCACCAGCATCATCTGATGTGGCCCCAACCCAAACCCACGCCATGACACCAAATCTCAAACGCGCCAAACAATTAGCCAAGTAATTAGCTTGAGATAAAAGGAGAAAAGCTTATAATTTACCCTTATATCCAATAGCGAAGCAAATGACAACGTTTTAAGGGCTCAAAAACCACCTTATTTTTTGTATTGGACTGAGTCGGTTCGAGTTGGGTTGACTCGGTCCGAGTGTGGGCAGAAACGAGCCCGGGTGTGACTGAGCTGGGCTGAAAGATAGAACGGGTAAAACCACGTCATTGTCGGATTTTACTGGGTGGAATAAATAGGCACATACTCATGAACACACATACATACCCAACGACACACACAAACTATAACACCCTGTGTTTTCAAGTCATTGACGACGTCAACAAATCCGCAATGTACTTTTTGTAATGTAAGCAGATAAAATGAAAGCTCAAAAGCTCGACAAACTCGGCTCGTTATGTTTTGAGCCAACTTTTACACTCAAACTTGATCTAAATAATGAACCGTTATAATCGTTATGTATTCCAAGATCATACGTTTGTTAATAGTGTTTGTTAATAGTTTAATTTGTTTAATTTTGCAGGCAAACGGTAGTTCAAAGGGAGGAGTGGGTCCAACAATGGAGGAAGTATTGACGGAGAGAGGAGTGGAGTCGTTGCCGTTTTGTGGTAAACGGATACTGACGAAACTAACGACAAGAATGAGAACTTTGTAAAGCGACTTGTAGCATCTGGAACTAGCAGTTTGCCTCCAAGTCCGTGTAAACCACCTGCCGTTAGTCAACTTGTTAACGGTCGTTAGTGTATTAGCTTTTTTATATTCGGTTTTTAATATTTAATTTTACTTTTGCATTTTAGGTTTTTCCTACTTAAAAATTTAAAATGTTGTAGTCTGTTTGCTGTGAAAATCCGTAGTGGAGTTCTGTTGGTAATAAAAAACAATGTATCAAAAGTCTTGTGTTTCATTGTTTTAATGATAACACTTAATTAAATGTCGTGTGGATTCAAGTTTTGTATATGACATAGAGATTTTGTATCTTATGTGTTCGAAATTTAGTGTAATTGTAACAATCCAGTCATATTTGGAAATGAGTTTCGAGGTATGAAGTGTATACCGATCAAGTCACTAATTCTTCTTGACTCTTTTAATGGTTAGCTTAATGTTTATTAAATAATTTATTTCAACATTAAATGTTTGTAATCACTCTGACCTTTTAAATGTGTGGTTTTAATATTAAATGTTTGTAACCACCTTAACCTATTAAATAGGTGGTTTCAAGTTTGACTTAATGACCATGATTATGGTCATGTAACCACTAATGAATTTATGAAGGATGTTATGAGATTAATTGGCCGATTAATCCTCATAACTCCTTTTGACCAGGAGTTGCAACTTTTTTAATTAAGAGTTTTCATGCCTATAAATAGAGATGGACACTTGCATGGAAAATACACAGAAACATAAACACTTAAAGGCGAAAGGGTTCTAGAATTGTGCCTAATTCAAGAACATAACATTTAGTCTTATCCCATAGAGATATTCGTGATACCAGCATTATGGTCGAATAGTTTCTTTTGAAAGTGATTACACGATTCCATTTGATATTCAGTTACCATTGATTATCTTCACCCTGTTCTGGGAACTATACAACCAACAATCAAAAGAAACTATTTTGTGATAATCAATGGC